>BMAC01001168.1:131453-145150 GCA_014905375.1 Phtheirospermum japonicum | reverse complement strand
TATATATATATATTCACACCTATTCATTTCAGATTATTGAGAACTCATTCCCAATATCAACTAGTAATGATATTCATTAATCGAGAATAATTATTGAATATTTCTTCTGGTTCTTCATTCGAAATATCAGTTGCAACAATTCGTTAGATTGAAATGACTCAGTTATGCAAAATAATATTATTGAACTTCGGGTTCAACAAAATTTATATTGGTTACAATAATTTGTTTATACTTGACATGATATATTTATTTTATCACAAATATCTAGCCAGCATGTCACATCATTTATTTAGTATTATTACACACCACTATTCATACATGTCGTTAGAACACATCATTGTGTTTCATATACCTCATGACATTGTTCAAACGCGGCGGCGTATCTTATACGCTTCATGCCATTCTATAAATACTAAGGATTATCACAAAATTCACAATAACGAAAATGTGAATCTCTTAATAGATTTAGTGTTCTTAAATATTCATAAAGACTACACATATCTTCCAGTGAGTTATAAAAAGAGTTTATTAAACTCAAATTGAAAGATTGGGGTTTTTGATGAGTAAGAGCATCCTAGAAGATATTCGATGGTTGGTCATAGCACAATTTGACTTTCTTGTGAATTTTTAAATTCATTCAAGTACATGCAATTGTATGGGTAGAATTAGTTTTGCGAAGAAATGAAGATCAATAAGATTTGGTGAGTTGTATAAATGTTCTTTATGGACTTGTAACACACGATGTAAATCTGTGGGGTTCATTTCCAAAAGTCGAGATGATAAAATAGCATTTACTAAGGATGTATTGAGTAAGGAGTTGTTGGATCATGTTATGCAACAGATTCTTGAGACATATTCTAGAAGCTTTGGGAATTGTGAACTTATGGCTTTGTGAAATCAAATTAGGGATGAACGAGAACGCTATAGTCTCAAAAACTTATTTTAAAATATCTTATTTTTAAATCTGGGATATCAACATTGATATAAGACAAATAGTGGAATGATGTAGGTTAATATATTCTATTACATGCTTTATGAAGAATATTTTTTCAATACCGAAGTTTTTCAATTACCGATAGAGGACTATTATTTTATTAAAAGATAATGTTATATTTGTCGTATCCGTTCACACTATTCAAGAAGATACAGTGAAGTCAGTTATTGTCTTGAGAAAAACTTCTCTTTAAAACTAGGAGCCATATATAATAAAAATGCATACTCTATAAATATTTTGAGAAAATAGTGTAGAAAATGAGAGATAGAAGTTTCTGAATCCTCTCATAGAGGTCAAGCTTTGCCTTTCCCATTTAGAACCATATATGTTCATGGTGGACCCAAACTGATGAGCCAAATAAATTATATTGATATAGCAAGGAAACCTTTTAAAGAATTAGTGGCGCAAAATATCAATATACTTTATGGAGGGACAAAAAAAAGACTTTTTTGGCAATTTTTCAATAGCTGCACAATTTTGGAGTATAAATGTAACACACATTTTCAGAAAGTTGCGTCCAAAACTGTCACAAGTTCAACTAGATTAAAGTTTGAAGCCCAGTCTATTCATGAATGAATTACGTACTTGGTCAAAAATAATGATGTCTTCATCATCCTTCTAGGTTGTTACGACAGGTTGAATGCAATATTAAACATCACGTCATGAGCAGATTGGAACTTTCATACCAAACATATTTGTATATTGAATCTCCATAATTTCTTTGATAGTTTGCTCAATTTTCTAAATCAAGGTGTAGAGCATCACTTCATCTCTTGTTCACCGAGAGAACTACTTATATTTGTCGACATAGTTGATGAGTTACTCATAAAATTTCATGTATATACTCTTGTTCAAGATTTTAAGTCTTGTTAGTCATAGATTATCTGTGTCATGAAAAGAGGTTTAGACCCTCTATATCTCTTACTATGAAGTCTCATTCTAAATGGGGTGGCAGAGTTACGAAATTATATACTCTCGAGACGCACCTCCTCTTTTATAGGTTAAATATAAATTTTTATAGTCGAGCGTTTACTACCTCTAGGCTAGTTTCAGTATTTTCACTTCAGTTGTATTACATTTGTTCTAGAGTAATAATAGTAATGATAATAATAATAATAATAGTAATAATAATAATAGTAATAATAACAATAATTTCCCTTTATGCTAAATATAATAAGGCTTAGTCTTTCAAGTCTATAATGCCAGTGGCATATACTTTTTCGAGAGCATTTTATGTTAATCTCAATATGATCTTTGATGATTTCTCCATGTGATATAATTTTGTTACCCACATGGGATTTTTACTGAGCAATTATTTTCTTCAGTTATCTACTGATAACTTCTGTTACCATAGCTCAATTTATTCCATTAATATTCAATAAACGTGTGGAATGAATTTTATTTCTATCAACTGCTTCTTTAGAAGCAAGATTCAAATAACTGATAAACTACTTCTCAGAGTATTAGTAAATTGTGTGGAATAACCCACCACAATAGTGGTATTGCAATATTTAAAGTGCATAATATTGATTGCGATAGTTAAACAACGTAATTAATAACTACTTTTTTAGGAGTAGGGTCTGCTTATTTGACGGTATCACCGATCACCTAGCATATAAACTGCATAAATATGTAAATATTTCGTCTTGTGATGGTTGAACTAATCACATAGGAGGTATTGAAATATTTAAGTTATATATATTAAAATCAATAAATAGTGAAATATAAAAAAACTACCGATTAACAAGGGATATTTCTCTCGTTAATGGACAAAAATCCCTCGGTATTATTAAGGGAATAAATTTCTCGGTAAAATCCTCATTGGTAAAGGAGTACCAAGGGGATTTCTAATCTCCCGATAATTACCGAGGAAATGACAGTCATTCCTAGGCAAATTCCTTCGTCCCCGCTCACGTAATCCCATGGTATTAGTGAGGGAAATTATATTCCCTCAATAAAAAATAAAAAATTATGAGATTTACCGAGAGAACCGTATTCCTTCGGTAAAATTGAGGGAATTTATTCCCTCATTTTTTTAGTTACAAAAAAGAATTATTACCCAGCCGAACCCATCCTGAACACCCAGCCGACCGCCAACCTAGCATGCAACCCATGGGCGCTTAATTCCCTTAATTTCCTACAATATGTTGCATAGGGAATTGAAACCTTGGCCTCAAAGGTGAGGCTATTATGGCATATCCGATAAACCACGCGTAATACATATATATAATTTTATTTGTTTTATATTTATTATATATATCATACAAAACTGTAAATTATATTTATAAATAATTATATTATAATTTTATATTATTATTTAAAAAGGTATTAAAATTATATTATATGTATTAAAAATTATATTATATAAATTGAATTAAGGTATTAATATATTTTGACATTAAAAGGCCAAAATAAAAAACAAATTTGAGA
Organism: Phtheirospermum japonicum; assembly: GCA_014905375.1. Lineage (NCBI taxonomy): Eukaryota > Viridiplantae > Streptophyta > Magnoliopsida > Lamiales > Orobanchaceae > Phtheirospermum > Phtheirospermum japonicum. The sequence continues at coordinate 141,726 of BMAC01001168.1, read as the reverse complement.
AAATTGTATTGTTAATTAATAAATGAGCATTGTATATTATATGTTTGGATTTAAAAGAAATTATATGGAATAAAAAAAACTACTAATTTATTAGTAATCTCATTTTTTAATTTTAATTTTCATTTAAAAAATAAAAATAAAAATACCGAAGGAGTTCTAATCTCCCTCGGTATTACTGAGGAAAATCAATCACTCGCTATTTATAGTTTTTTAAATCATTTAAAATATAATTAAATTTATATAATCTATATAATGTCATTTCAAACACTTAAGATATAATTAATATGATATTAATATATAATTCTCATCGATTATATTTTTATTGATTCATATTTCATGTAATTTTTATAGTATGTATGATATGATCTATTTTTACTATTTTTTAAATTCTCGATCTTATTTCACTACAAATATAAGTAATGTAATCTCATTATTTTTTTAAAGATCTTAAACATTTGCATGTTATGGAATCACAAATAAATACGAATTTATCTATAATCTAATTGTTTAATTTTAAATTTGATTTATTTTTTTAAAATCTAAAATACCGAGGGCTTGATATTCCCTCGGTACTAATATAATTCTCAATACATATAATATAATTATAACTCACTTTTAAATAATAATATAAAATAATTATATAATTATTTATGAACATAATTTACTATTTTAATTATATTTTAAATGATTTTTAAATTAAATTAAAACATAATTTCAAATATAATTTAAATATTAAATTATATTTATAAATAATTATATTATAAATTTATATTATTATTTAAAATCTCATTACATTATATTATATATATTCAAAATTATATTTTTTAATTTGAATTAAGATATTAATATTTGGACAATGAAAATGAAAATAAAATTTTTTGCAAAGCTTCTATTGTTATTAAATAAATATGCAGTGTATATTATATATTTTTAAAAGAAATCATATGGAATCACAAAAATTAATAACTAATTTGTAATATCGTTGTCTAGTTATATTTAAAAAAGAAAATCATAAATACCGAGGGACTTTTCCCTCAATATTTACCAAAGGAATATCAAGCCCTCGGTATTACCGAGGGAATATTGAGCCGTCGGTTTTATTTTGTCATTTTCTCATTTCTTTTAGTTCAAATATTCTCTTTTCCGAGGGCCTTACTCTTGGTACTATAGTCCCTCAGCAATCCTTGGTATTTCCCTCAAAAATTGTAGCGGCTAACATTGCTGCCGATATACTAAGGGATTCGCCGAGGGACAACACATCGAGGGATATATCCCTCAGTAATTTACTCCCTCCGTATTTTCTCGGTAATATCGGGGACAATTCTTCCTTTCTAAAATACCTTGGTATTTTTATATTTTTTTCGTAGTGGTGGTTTAACCCACCACTTGGACCTTATTTAAATAATATGCAGAACATAAAATTATAAATATTTAATTGCTACTTTAAGAGCAGATTCGTCCACTTAACATCGATCCATAATCAGAAATCGTTAAATTGTCATGTCATCCTTAGGTGATCAGAAGTCGTCCAAATATTGGCGATACTTTTGTTTACATGTTAAATCATTGTCTCATGATATAATTAATCATTATCTAATTGATGGTAGTACATTAAACCATCGACCGCGATCAATCGTTGCCAGTCCCTGATAGCCATATCGCTAGACTGTCTCATGGCACCATAATAAGTACCTCTTTATAGAGCTCTAATAGCAGTATCCACAAGTCCAAGTATCATCTTGCGGTTTTTCAAAATTGGGATACTAGATTGTAAATAAAATATTATATTTAAAAATGTGTTATTACCTTATATATCAACATTGGTCTCAAAATGAAACTCTAAGTAAAAACAAATACTATAGAATTAAGAAAAGTCAATTTTGATAAAGTATGCTTCTTATATTTGAAGAAAACAAGATTTATGCTTTAATAAATATGAATAGTATTTCATCACACACACACACACACACATATATATATATATAATTGTTTTATTTTTCTTCCCATGCTCACACACACACATATACCAATATTATTTTGTTTCTTTCTTCTTGTGTCATGTGACTTTCCCTCAGTGCCATTTTTTATTTCTTTGCTGACCATCATTAAAAAAAAGACAAAAACTCACACATATTCACGGTTTCATACATTGTTCCTTACATAACATACCATCTGATGGAGAAAACGGTTGAGGCCGAGAAGTTGAATTGTAGGTTTTGGGTGGTTGTTTAGTGTGGCCATGGCTATGGGTGTTGCTAGCAAGACTACACCATAATTTTGGTTAAAGGAATATATATTTTTGGTACATGATGCGACCAAAAAGATTGGTGCTTCAAGAATATGGAGTACTGACCTGAAATATGAAATCAGTGACCTAAATAGCTTCAAATAATGTCACAGCGACCTGCTTGATCTCCAAGAGTCTCCTGGTGACCCGATCGATCCTGCGAAATAAAACCTAAGATAAGGCGGTGGACGGCCCTGGCGTTGGCCCTCCAATGCTTAAGTTAGTGAGTGCAAGAGAGACTCGAGAGCTCTAAATACATGGAATATCAAATCAACTTAGAGTTAGAGAATGAGGCTTGAGTCCTCTTTACACCATAATTTTTCGAGACCCCACAAGACCACCCATATTAGCCCGCAAGGCCCATAACCATAAAGTCCAACACTCACTGGTATAATAATACCTGCATCATAAGAGCTCGCCTCTCCTAAGGAATAGMTCCTAAAGGAGAGRTCACCATAAATCYATAAATCCATCYATAATAATTAGAGATGAGAGAATTATTCGTAAAGAGAGAATAATATATGCCCATAATCCATGATAAAGAGAGAGAGAGAGAGAGAGATGAGATGATAAGCTTGTGAAATAAGGGCCTGAATCTCCTATTTATAAGATTATTGAGACTTGTCCACCAATCAATAGGATTCCTTCATAAGGAGGGATTAGATCTCCTAATTACACCCAATCTCCATAATTTAGGAATTATTCTTATATTATGATTCGTACTTCCCATAATTCCATAATAACCATAAAACCTTATTACCATATATGTTGGGACTTAGAACCTTCCATCCTTTCGTTACTTTCTTATATAACCAAGTCGACATTTTTTGTCGTATCAGCTAGTCCCTCATATTCTGGCTGATTGAGGTGCGAAATCAGGTAGAATATATAAGAAGTAAAGAATATGTCGGCTGAAAACCATATGCCATTAACCCGACCTAAAACAGAATCAGTCAAAAGGAATCACTTCATACCATAAAATAACACTTAAGCATCGCCTTATTAGCATAAAACATTTTGCCAGTTCGCTGCAAGATATACACAAATCATAAAACCCACCTCTCCATACTGAGCTGTTATACAACCATTTTCCTGATAAGAGTTCGCCACCTTACATAAGAGCTCGCCGGAGAGCTTGCCACTCCCAAAACAGCTCGCCCTCCTCGCAGAAGGATCACACCTTCTAGAAGAAGATGTCGCTTACTGAATTCACACAATACTTGCATGTCCACTAACCTAAGATAAGGTCATTGAGAGAAATCACCATACACCAGACCAGGTAGAGCCACAGTAAACCAGAATCATATAAACCACATATGACCAAGAAAAAACATTCAGTCCCCCAATATTACATAATATGAACCAAATAAAACATTTAGACCATACACAATCCAGGTGTAACCATATAACAATAACATGGGACTGAGAAAACCACTCAATCCCCCATGTTCATATAATGCAAACAAGACCAAACAACCAGATCACATCAACTCAATAAAACTTGACCATAGACGTCTAAGAAAACCACTTAGTTCCCCAGGTTAATGCAATCAGGCAATACAACCAAGTTACTTAAAATATTAAGTCCCCCATGTTAAAGTAATGCAAACAAGGTAACACAACTAAGTCGCATCAAACCACAACCAAGCAAGGCATACAATGCGAGCAGAAAAACTGCTAAGTCACAACACCACATAATTATATTAGCACAAAATGTACCACTTAATCAATCACATTTAAAAGCACATAATCAAAGCCATAAAGAACATGTAAGTCAAACATGCTCTTCACATAAACAAAGCATCCAGGAATATGTAAATAAAACATATTGAAAGACAAAAATTTAAAAGTACATGTAAATCAAATATGCTCTCTACAACAAAGGATATGTAAGAGCGTTCATCCATTAATATATCCAATGAAAGAGTTAGCCACTAACCATGTCCATAAACCATTGCCGACCTAATGAAAGCGTCACCCCATAATTATGTACACAAACCATCTCATCCATATAAATCATCACAAACCTAATAAGAACATTAGCCCATAACACACTCATAGAATATCTGTCGATCTTTGAAAGCGTTAGCTTAGTAATGTGTATCGTAAAATTACCGCCGACCTGACACAATTTGGCATATTGAATCAAGTAAAAATTATATTAAACCACATATCACACCAAGTAGAACCATAGTAAACCGAAACCATATTAAATTAAAAGTGACCGAGAAAACTACTCAATCCCCCATGTCCAAATAATGCAAACAAGACCAAACAAATCACACAAGACCAAGTATGTATATCAAACATACATAAGAATTGAGAGAAAACATGTAAATCAAACATGATTCCTCCAAAAGGTCCTAGAATATGTAAATCAAACATAGAAAAACATGTAAGTCAAACATGCTCTTCCACTAAACCATCCATTCCCATATCCACAAAATCCCTGGCCGACCCAATGAAAGCGTCGAGACTTAACTAATTACCATAAAATCTCTGGCCGACCTAATGAAAGCGTCGGGCTTTAACCATTGCCGATATAATGGAAGCATCGGGCTTTAACCATATTCATAAAATTTCTGGCTGACCTAATAAAAGCGTTGGGCTTTAACCATTAAATCCATATTGGATCATAGAATCTATAGATAATCCGTTCTATGTAATGAGATCGTATGAGATTATCAAGACCGTAATGAGGTCGTATGAGATTGTAATGAGGTTGCTGAGACCATAATGAGGTCGCGAAGACCGAGATGAGGTCGCGGAGACCGTAATGAGGTCGTTGAGACCATAATGAGGTCACGGAGACCGTAATGAGGTCGCAGGCTGAGGTCATAGCCTGGATAATATGGTGTACATATTTGTATCCATAGATTATTTGGTAGCTGGAAGAATAGCATTGATAGTCTCGGGCATGGGCGAGGTTCCTTGTCGGAAGATTGCCGATGTAAGCGATCTAATTGCTATGATGGATGAGAGTTTGGGCAAAGTCGACCTTAAGATCTGAGAGTCCCATGACTAGGCTACTGAGTGAAACGCTTGTGCCAACCCATGGACCGAAATGCACAACAAGCTGGCTTGCTTTCGTAGGCGGGCGAAAATTTTGGTGCTTAGCACCATCAGCCCGGTACCCGGAGGTACGAGATAACAAATCAAGGAAATATAAAACTCTCTTTTGCGAGATTTCAATGGGCGTACCTGATACATAGTCATATCGATACCATAGGAAAATTTACCTCTCCTCGAATATCCAACAGTGCGACCTCTTTATTTTCGGGTAGACGCGCGACCTGGTATATAGCCTTAAATATTGGCGACCTCCTCGTGTTGAGTTGGTCATCGCCGAGTTAGATGTCGGGCAGCTCATAAATTAACCCTTCAAAATAAAAATTAAAACTAACTAAACGGGTAAACCTGCACTCAACCTGTTAGTATACGACCATAAAAATAATCGATAAGTAAGATGCTAACATCGCAACCCTTACTTATGCCTCTAAATATTAAATTAATCTTGCGGGTCGAATTAATCCTCCATGAACCTGTACATTAAAACTCATATATTGCTTCAGTCTATGAGGAGAGCTGGAGGCAAGCCAATTTTCAAAACCATAATTATAAAAAGTATAATTTGTCCCCCTCACATAAATACAAAATAATATACCATACTAATCCAATTAAACCACATTAGAATATATCCATATTCTTCAGAGAGCTTAAGAAGTCAAATAAGCCAAGAATATGTTAATCAGACATATCCACATAGATTCATGATCAACCAAGTAAAAGAATATGTTAATCAAACATATCGCAAGCACATAACCAAACAATGAAGAATATATTAATCAAACATATTCATTGAAAATCAAGTATTGACCTTTACCATAACCATAAACACCATATCACCATTAAGCCATATAGGATCAAATAAACCGACACGGGAGTTTTCAGCACATATACCAACTTTGAGGATTTAACTGTTTTGATTGGTAATGAATTAAAGAACAAAATATATACCAATGAAAATCCCTAAGAGTCTAGTTTCTAACTCAAAGATCGGATCTCAAAAATGATAATCCAAGAGTGAGTTATTACCATTTTACTGAAGTGAGGCATTTCAGTGCTTTCATACGGGAATTTGGAAGGATGAGCGACTCTTAGTGTGTTTTTATGAACCTACTCATTCAAGCACCTTGGGAGTTGATAAAAACTTAATCTTTAGCCAATACCCATCTTATTTATCTTTATTAGAGTAACTTTTTCATTATTCTGCGCATCCCCATAATTTTAAATCATCAAGAATCACATAAAACATATGCATATCCCCATAACCATATAGAATCAAATAAGTCTCATCAGTCAAGTATTAAACCACATGCATATCCCCACAAAATAAAACCATATAAAATAAATCCAATTAACATTCTCTATGCATGACTAATACCATCACCCATTCTATCAAACCCGTGAAAGAATCTCAAGACCAAACTATCAAACTCCATGTATGATGAATACCCCATCGACCCTTATGAATTGTCACATAAGAGTTCTCAATTATGATAAGTAAAACACACCACCAATTTTTAAAATCCATAGAGAATTAGAACTTATCTGTGAGGGTTTCATGATTTATTAAATTGTTTATTCTCACGTCTTTTGCTCAAGGACTCGATGTCCCTCTTTCCCACAGACGGCACCACTTGATGCGATCAAAAAGATTGGTGATTCAAGAATATGTGGTACTGACCTGAAATATGAAATCAGTGACCTAAATAGCTTCAAATAATGTCACAACGACCTGATTGATCTCGAAGAGCCTCCTGGCGACCTGATTGATCTTGCAAAATAAAACCTAAGCCAAGGCGGTGGACGGCCCCTGCGTAGGCCCTCCGATGCTTAAGTTAGTGAGTGCGAGAGAGATTCGAAAGCTCCAAATACGGGGAATATCAAATCAACTTAGAGTTAGAGAATGAGGATTGAGTCCTCTTTAAACCATAATTTGCCGGGACCCCACAAGACAACCCATATTAGCCCGCTAAGGCCCAAAATCATAAATTCCAACACTCAATGCCGAGCTACCACCCAGCGCCGAGCTGGTATAATGATACCTGCATCATAAGAGCTCGCCTCTCATAAGGAATAGCTCCTAAAGGAAAGATCACCATAACTCCATAAATCCATCCATAATAATTAGAGATGAGAGAATTATTCGTAAAGAGAGAATAACATATGCTCCATGATCCATGATAAAGGAAGAAAGATATAGGGAGAAGGATTGAGGGCCGGAAGGAGAGGAGAGAGAGAGAGAGAGAGAGAGAGAGAGATGATAAGCTTGTGAAATAAGGGCCTCAATCCCCTATTTATAAGATTATTGAGACTTGTCCACCAATCAATAGGATTCCTTCATAAGGAGGGATTAGATCTCCCAATTATACCCAATCTCCATAATTTAGGAATATTCTTATATTAGGATTCTTACTTCCCATAACTCCATAATAACCATAAAACCTTATTACCATATATGTTGGGACCTAGAACCTTCTATCTCTTCGTTACTTTCATACCATATATAACCAAGCTGACATTTTGTGTCGTATTAGTATCATATGAGTTCTTACTTATATGTATGGTATATATTCAACTAGTTCTTATTCCTCTCTGTGTGTATATAAATGTGTATTTATGTGGAAGATATATGGTTTTGAATGCGGCATAATGAATATGCAAATTGAGATGGAGAATAATAGTTAACGTAATATGATTCTTAATAATTCAATTTCTAATACAGAAGATCATCCATATGATGCAACTTATAACATACTAAATATTACTCAGATGTCTAGAGGCCCATTCTGATAACGTGTTATAAACTGAGAGAAAAGCATAGATAGTATAAAACAAAACTCTTATGTCTCTCGTAACTTTCATAACAAAATGATACAATCTTTTATATATAATGAACTTGTGATTCATAACAAAATGATGTTTCTTGTTATTGAAGCGACTACTTTCTGGGTTTGTATTATCACGTACTCTATGTAAGAGATGTATACTAAATATACAAGAGACTAATGATAAATATACAAGTGGTGGACGATTATTATAAAACTGAGTGCATGATAACCGGGTGAATAATATAAAATTTTGATTCTTCTGGTTAAATAAATAAAATCAAGCAATTGAAAAACACACTATCCAACAACAACAACAAAATCTATCAATTTGGGCCTCAGGCCTCGAGGTTCATAATCAAGAGGCGAGTTAGGGGTAACAATGAGATCAAAATTCATCAAAAGTTAGAGGTAACAATGGGATCAAAACTTGTCAAAATGAGCCTAGGAGTGCAGTTACATGCACTCAAATGAACCATTAAATTTAAACCTATAAATCTTTATTTACAAATTGATGAATATGTGTCAAAATTATGAACACTTGTGTGTAAACTAATGAATATTTGTATTAAGAGTGATGATTTCTATTTGTGTTTAAATTGATGAATATGAGTAAATATTAAGGTTTAAACTGATGAACTTTTATGTTCAAATCGACAACTTGTGTGTTTGGTACACATGATATATACCCCCCATCCCACCGAAAATGAATTTATCCACAAGTAAACATGGAACTATAAAATAATGGATATATAAAAAATAATAAAAAATATGAAGATGATAAATGATGAATATCAACTTCATAGTTTTTATATTTTTGTGAAATTTATATTTTTAAAATTCTATATAGTGAATATGATATATATTGAATATGAAATCATGACTTATGTTTGTGTGAACTTCTTTTTCATCAGTTGATATTCATTATTTATACATATTGTAACATGGACTTGAGTCGAGGATATATATATTGCTCCCAAGATATACAAAACATAAAACATAAGGACATAATGATTTAAAACTGGATCAGTTTGACTAACTCAACAACGAAGACTAATAGTAAGTCTAATAGGTATACTCATAAAAATCAGATTTTGTGGTTAAGCTTCCAAAAATATATATGAACTGAATCAAAAACTGAGAATTGGGAATTAACAATTAAAGCTGATAATTTATGCACTTGGGTGCATGATGCATCATGGACCAAGTGATGATATTCTTATATTAATCATTTGTCTTTTGTATATTCATCACTCATGTGTTGTATATTCATCACTCATCTCTTGCATGTTCATCATGCATGGTGAATATACAAGAGACAAGTGATAAGTATATCAATTTCTACTTCATATTTATCATCATCTCTTGTATGCTGAATATGCAATAGATGAGTGATAAATATGAAATTTTTTATGTCTTGAATATAAATTTTGATTTCATATACATCACTCATCTCGTGATTACTTATCACGAATCTCTTGTATATTCATCAAGTCCATGATTCATCATCATCCACCCGAGTCCATGATATCCCAATTCTCTAACTTTAGAAAAATAACTTCATTAAAAAAGGAAAATATCAATTACTACTAAAGTTGAATGATAATTATGTCTTTTCTTTTATGTCAAACACTTGAGTCAGGACAAATTAACATGTTATAACACATTAGGCTAACAGATCTATAATCCAATACCCACTACTCAGTGGTTATAATCCTGATCCGACCCAAAGCCTCTTCTTTTTCTTTCTCACCTCAATCCCCCCCCCCCCCCCTCCTCTCTCTCTCTCTCTCTCTCTCTCTTAGAATCTACTCTTTCACGTAACTTCTCCCATCAACGCCGCTGCTCAAAGAATATGGTAAGGCCTGATCAAGAAGTTAGCTATCAACACTTTCATGAATATTACCGACGTCGATGAAGCTAGTGGTAAAGGCATCTTTTCTGGGCACGCAGAACTGAGTTCAATTCACATGGGTGGCGTGAGTGTGTGATTTTCTCTTTTTTGGAACATATATATTTTTTTTATTAGTTAAGAATTATCAAATAAAAAAAGATAATTTTCTTGAATCAGTTATTGTTGATGGATTTCTGAGTT
>BMAC01001168.1:91225-109127 GCA_014905375.1 Phtheirospermum japonicum | reverse complement strand
AAGATTTTGTATTTTCAATTCAGATTTTGTAGACATTATAACATTCCAAGATCCTCAATGTGAATTTGATAGATTACATAAAGTTCTAGTATCCTCAAAATTTTATGTATTATCAATATGGATTTTAATAGATTATATAAAGTTCTAGTATTCTCAAAATCTTATGCATTTTAATCAATTTATTTTAGGCAATAATCTAAATATCACATTAAAATATTTCAAATGAATACCTTGAGACTTTTATGGACATTTAATAATTTATTAGAAATCTCAATTAAATACCTCAAGATACTTTTAGGCTTTAAAATGTCTTAATTAAATATATCAGGATTCTTAGAAATTTTAAAATGTCTTTAAAAGTTCTAAATGAAGACACCCCCCTTAATAAAATCTAAAATTTTGTTAAGATTTTGTATTTTCAATTCAGATTTTGTAGACATTATAACATTCCAAGATCCTCAATGTGAATTTGATAGATTACATAAAGTTCTAGTATCCTCAAAATTTTATGGATTATCAATATGGATTTTAATAGATTATATAAAGTTCTAGTATTCTCAAAATCTTATGCATTTTAATCAATTTATTTTAGGCAAAAATCTAAATATGCGACACACAGGACCTTTATTGTTTGAGAGACTCTAACTTACTCCTAAACTTGACTTATCAACAAATTGGACATCGTATAAAATGGACAAAAGAAAAACCCTAATTTCCTTTTTGGGAAGATAATTGATTATATGAGAAGTTAATGTTTTCACTAGAGTAATTGGGATAAATATTTACCTAATGGATCGTATGGGAAACTACTCATTTACCTCAGAAGTCTAGGAAAAACTAGTCAAATTACAAATTCAAAAAGTATTACTTATTAAATACCTCGTGACAATTTTAGAATTTAAAATATTTCAAATGAATACCTTGAGACTTTTATGGACATTTAATAATTTATTAGAAATCTCAATTAAATACCACAAGATTTTTTAGTTTTAAAATATCTTAATTAAATACATCAGGATTTTAAAATTTTTAAATATCTTCAAAAGTTCTAAATGAATACACCCCTCTTAATAAAATCTAAAATTTTGATAAGATTTTGTATTTTCAATTCGGATTTTGTAGACTTTATCCAAGATCCTCAATGTGAAATTTGATAGATTACATAAAGTTCTAGTATCCTCAAAATTTTATGGATTATCAATATGGATTTGAATAGATTATATAAAATTCTAGTATTCTCAAAATCTTATGCATTATAATCATTTATTTTAGGCAAAAATCTAAATATGACGATCACACATGACCTTTATTGTGTGACGGATGATTCGTACGATTTTGTTACACTTTAGTACATATTTTGAATCATGTTTTAGTCTTTTTACCGTCTTCTCAGGCCAAGAATAAGCTATTTTGCATGATTTTGCATTATTTAGCCTTTTGCTTAGCTTTTCGACTTTTTATTCAATAACTGGCCATTTTGAGCCATTTTCTTGATTTTCTCTTTCAGCCGAACCATTTGACAAAACCCGGTGGGTAAAGACAAAGAATCAGCGCTCGAAGTAGCCAAAAGAACAATTATCCGACTGGATAAGACCAACAACCGATCGGATTGACTTTCAAGACACGCACCGATCGGATAAGACCTACGTCCGACTGGTCAAGAGGACATAGATTTTTATCCGATCGGACCAATGACCAATCCGATCGGATTCGAACGTTACAAATGCAGATTTTTGGGATTATTCAGTTACGAAATGGTTTTTGAGCCTTTAAAACTCAGGAATCTGCAAAGAATACTCATCCTTTCACCCACAAGACTGGGTCATATACATTGGAAGAGAGAATTGGCAACTTTCTCAACCTTTGACCTATAGCCCTTACGACAATAATATTTAGAAGTTAGATCGGTTCGAATAATCGTTGAAGACGGAGGTTAGTGACAAGCTTCCCGGATTCAGCGAGGTTCATTTCACTTCCAGGATTAGCAAGGATTTTGAAAGATTCACTATAGTATCGTGATTGAGAAATCTCACGATTTATTAATCTCTAAACTTTATCTCGTAGTTTAGTTTGGTAGTTTCATGTTAGATAGTGATCTCGTGATATTGTGTTGGATATTTCACGTGGATCGTTTGTGATTGAATATTTATGAACGATTGTTGCCATTTGGTTTTATGATCATTGGTGACTCGTATTATTCATATTTGAAAATTTGTTATGGTTTATTTTATTTTATAATTACGTTTGGAACATGTTTCGTGAATGCATATCAACTGTTTTATTTAATGTCTGAATGAGATTTGGTGGAACAGTCTTTAGAATAAGTTGTAATAATCTTTGTTGAGTTTGCCCATCGATTAAACTACTCTTGCGAAGAGGGTGACGCCCTCGTAGCAAGATAGGTTATCACATTTTTAATATTAAGTACTTTGGTAATTTTCGAAACAAAAAACCTATTTGATCGCGTGTTTAGTATTAGAACTTGTGTTTTAATAAGCATCATTGAATCTGTATTTCCACTCCTCGAGATATCGACCCGAGTTTAACTTACCAGTCTACAAGTGACTCCGTTCTCTTGCGGGCGAGCTAAACCCTTTCAAATGTAGATGCACATTTGTTTAACTTGGATTTTTAATTTTGAAAAGAGGAACACAAAAAGCTCGACAACAAAATTTGGCGCCGTTGATGGGGAGTGGCAAAGGTGTTAACGAAGTTTATTCATGTTAAATTTATGTTTGTTACGTTTATGTTAGTTTTTGGTTACCGCTCGATACGTTGAATTTGTTTGTTGTGTATACAAGGTCGTAGAGGCCTGAGAGGTGAACTTACACCATTCATAGACAACATCAAATGACTAGGAAGACCAAGGAGACTTTTTCCTTCCCCTGACGGGAATCAATCCGAAGCAACTCAAGCCATCATGTCGAACAATCCACCTAATGGCGGCCGAGGAACCAGAGGGAGAGGAGGAGGAACAAATGGCCGAGGGAGAGGGCAAGACAACCGTAACCCTCCTCACGACCAACCATATGGCATGCCACCCGAGGATAACATGCAAAATCAAGATCTAGAAAATGAAATTCAAAATGAGGATGCAAGAGCGTTTGCTCAAATTGAAAATCAAGAGCATGATCGTGACGAACAACCGAGAGGACATGAAGTCCTTGAAAATGTTAATCTACCGGCGCATAATAGGGTACCACAACCCCATGATGACCGCCGATTTTTGTGGCCGGAGCAACCAGTCGATAGAACGCCACAACATTTCCGAAACTGAGAGGAAGCCCGAGCTTTCAACGCATGGGAAAACCAGAGATTCGAAGATAACTATGTTGGAAATGGAGGGCCACAGCCCCAGAACAACCAACAAAATCACTTTGAATTAAAAAATTGAGCACGAGGACCAAATCATCCAAGAAACGGGAGGAACGAACAAATGTACCATGCTTGGAAAGATGACGAGTACGACCAACAATATGAAGATGAGGAATACAATGTTGGAGGAAGAAACTGTCGTGGTGGCCGAGGGCAATGATATCTAAACGAACGCCGACAAGGAGACCTTGTATGCCCGACCATTGGCCCCTATAGTTCAGCCATTGTCTTAAGCCCCACGGCACAAGACTATGAGTTGAAGTCTAACATTGTCAACCAATTGCCAATGTTCTATGGTATGGCAAACGAGGACCCGCTCAACTTTATTCGAGAGTTTTACGCGGCGGTGTCCGTAATTCCAGCATTTGGCTTGATTGAGAACCAACTAAAGATGAGATATTTTCTGAGTAGCTTGATGGACAACGGCCAAACAGTGGCTATTATCATTGCAACCCAATTCCTTTACTAATTGGGATATGGTGTTCAAGAAGTTCGTGGGTATATTTTATTTGGCTCAAACGACGGAGAAACTAAGAAGAGAAATCACCAACTTTGAACAAATGGATGGAGAATCATTCCACGAGGCGAGGTAACAATACAAAGGACTTTTACATGCATGCCCTCATCACAACAATAGTCCCGAAATGGTCAACAACTATTTCCACAAAGGATTGTTTCTAACTTCAAGCAACAAGTCGAGAACAAGGCCGGGGACTTTGGAGACTTAACCGTGATGGAGACATGGGATTTGTTCGAACTCTTGGGTGAAAAATCGAGGCAAACAAGTTCGAGACCGAGGAATCTTAGAGTGAATAAAGTATCGATATTTAATGGGGAGAATAGCAAATTTGAGGAGCTTACGAAACAAGTTGCCATGTTGGCAAGGATGATGAAGCGAGAGAAAGAAGCAATGCAACCATCACACGAAACGTGTGGAATTTGTGGAGCATTTGCACATGGAGCCAATGCGTGTGATGCAACATTTGACAAATACGAGGACGAGGAAGTGAACACCGTGCAAGAATTCTAATCCAACAACAAATTTTGAAACAAGTTCACTAAAGGCTCGTATAATCCGAGCAACCTCAGATACGGGCCGAGAAGTCCCAATTACGTATCACCGCCCAGACAAATGGATCCTAAATATTTGGCACCACCACCGCTAAACAAAATTCAAGGAGCACCAAACAATTATAACTCCTATCAGAACAAGGGACAAGGTGGTTATCAAAAATGTTTTCTGCAAAGGCAAGGTGGTAACAACAACAACCATATCAAGCTCCACCACCACCAAAACAAGCTCCACTCCCCCAAGATTCTGAAGAAGAATTACGACTTTAGAGGCAAAGGCAAGAGGTGGAAACATTACGTATTCGGGAAGAAACCCTTCGAACCATCGAGGAGAATAACCGAATGAAGAAACAAATGGATAAATTAGAGATGATGATAGGGCAACTTTCCGCATCCATAGCGAAACCTGGAGCCGACTCGACGAAACTCCCCAGTCAACCCGAGTAATCAATAGCCATGCATGTGCTACGAGGAGGCAAGAAAGTCAATAACGGAATCGGAGTGACGGAGGGGGAGAATCATGATGAAGAACGCAATTCGAAAGGGAAATCAGCCAAGGAATCCGACCGGATGGGCAAAAAATCCGATCGGTGTGATGGGCAGAAAGTTTTGTCTGATCAGACTAGAGGAATGAAGTTTTATCCGACTGGACTAGGGAACAATTTGACCAGTCTGGGAGCCAGAAAGTTTTGTCCGATCGGACGAAGCAAAATTTCGATTGGAGTGTTGGACAAAAAGTTTTGTCCGACCGAATGAAGCATAATTCTGGTCGGACCGGAGAACAAGAAATGTTATCCGATCGGATAGGAGAAGGTATCCGTTTAGACGAAACTGATACGTAGAAGAATTTGAGCATTCTAAAACAGCAGCGAGTCATCCGAGACTCGGTGCCATTTCCAAACCGACTCAGGCCAGCAAAAGAGAGCAAGAAATTCATGGAGTTCTACAATATGTTGAAGAACGTGAATGTAAACTTACCATTGTTTGATGTGATCAAGGCAATGCCGGGATACGTGAAATTCTTCAAGGAGTTAGCGCCAAAGGAAAGGAATACGTGAAATTCTTCAAGGAGTTAGCGTCAAAGGAAAGGAAGATAGAGGGTAAAGAAAGAATAATATTGTCAAAAGAAGTAAGTGCAATTTTCCGTCAACCATTACCACCGAAAGTGGGGGATCCCGGGAGTTTCTGCATCATGATAACTCTTGGGGATGGGCAAAAAGCTAGAGGAATGCTCGATTTTGGGGCTGAGATCAACTTGATGCCCTACGCCCTTTACAAACAGTTCAACCTTGGGGAAATGAAACCAACAAGTTTAAGACTTCAGTTAGCCGATCTATCAGTACGACATCCTTTGGGAGTAGTCGAAGACGTTTTGGTGGAAATTGGTACCTTAGTAATCCTCGTGGACTTTGTGGTATTAGATGTCAGAGAAATTTCAAAATCAAGCAAGGAGCGCACGATTCTTCTTGGTAGACCTTTCATGGCAACATCACACACTTTGATCGACGTGGGATGAGAAAAAATGATACTTTCAGTGTTTGATAAATCGGTCATGTTTTCACTTAAAGACATTCAAAGCGTTCCTTCACATTCGATGGAACCCGATTGGTCTTATCTCGATTCAGTGGATCAATACGTGAAAGAACTGTTCGGTGTCATACCTTTTGAGGAATGAAACGTCAAGGACGACGATTTTAACATGGAGGGGTGGTCGACCTATTTGAGATCGAAGAGGAGCACATGAGCGAAACATCTATTCAACTCGTGTTAGAACCAAAAATGGAGTTGAAGCCACTTCCAAGCCACCTCAAGTATGTTTTTTTCGAAGCCAACGAGAGAAAACCCGTGATAATTATCACGGAACTAGTTGAGAATGAAGAAAAAGAATTGATTGAGGTACTTAAAAAGTACAAACAAGCCATATGTTGGAGTATCGGGGACATTAGAGGGATAAGTCCGGTGACGTGCATGCATCGGGTTGAGCTAGAAGAGGTAGCCAAACCAATAAGGGACGGCCAAAGACGCTTGAACCCGACACTTCAAGAGGTAGTCAAAAAGGAAGTCTTCAAACTCATTGAAGAAGGAATTATCTACCCCATGTCCGATAGCGAGTGGGTTAGCCCTGTGCACGTCGTTCCAAGGAAAGGAAGCATAACAATTACTGAAAACGAGAAGGGAGAGGTTGTTCCAACGCGCTTAACCACCGGGTGGCGCATGTGCATTGATTACCGAAAACTCAATGCGGCAACAAGAAAGGATCACTTTCCACTTCCATTCATGGATCAAATGCTCGATAAACTGGCACGGCACGAATATTATTTCTTTTTGGATGGCCTTTCAGGTTATTATCAAATAGAGATAGCTCCGGAAGATCAAAAAAAGACTACATTTACGTGTCCTTTTGGCACGTATGCTTATCGGAGGATGCCATTCGGGTTATGCAACGCACCGGCAACGTTCCAGTGATGCATGCTATGCATCTTCACCGAGCTCATTGATGACTGTTTTAAAGTCTTCATGGACGTTTTTTCGGTATATGGCTCATCTTTCTCTCATTGCTTAAATAATTTGTCTAAAGTACTTGAAAGATGTGTAGAGTCTTGTTTGACGTTGAGTTGGGAAAAATCGAACTTTATGGTAAAAAGTGGGATTGTGCTTGGGCATGTTGTTTCAAACAAAGGGTTTGAAGTTGATAAAGTAAAAATTAATGTTATCGAAACCCTCCCACCACCTAAAGATCTTAAAGGGATTAGAAGTTTTCTAGGACACGCGGGATTTTATCGGCGTTTCATAAAGATTTTTCTAAAATTTGCCGCCCATTATGTAAATTGTAAATAAAGATGTGCCTTTTGAGTTTGATGATAAATGTCTTGATGCTTTTAAATTATTGAAGGAAAAACTCACACAGGCATCGGTTGTAGTTGCACCTGATTGGTCACTGTCATTTGAGATTATGTGTGACGCGTCTAATGATGTGGTAGAGGCTGTTTTGGGGCAACGAGTCGATAAATTGCTAAGGGTAATATATTATATTAGTCTCATGCTAAATAGTGCACAACATAATTACACTACCACCGAATGTGAATTATTTGTCGTAGTATTTTCATTAGATAAATCTCATTCTTATATAGTTGAGTCAAAAGTAATTGTGCACACCGATCATGCGGCCTTGCGCCACTTATTTGTTAAAATCCAAAGTAAACCTAGGTTGATTCATTGGGTTCTCATTTTGCAAGAGTTTGACATTGAAATCAGAGATATAAAAGGATGTAAAAATGTGGTTGCCGATCATTTATCTCGCATGTTAGTAGATAATGAGTCTAGTAAACTTGATTTCGTTGATGACATTTTTCCATACGAGGATGCTAACATTGTTGAAAACATTTGCGAGCCTTGGTATGCTGATTTTGTCAATTATCTTGCGTGTAATATTATCCCTATCCACCTTTCTGCACAAGAGAGAAAGATTTTTGTCTAAATGCAGGAGTTTATTTTGGGACGATCCATACCTATATAAACGTTGCAAGGATGGACTCCATCGAAAGTGTGTACCGGACGAAGAAAAGAGCGACGTGTTGAGGTTCTGTCATGACGAGGGAGGACATTTTGGGAGTCAAAAGACAGCATTCAAAGTCCTCCAATCCATTTTATATTGGCCCTCACTATTCGCCGATGCACACCATTAGTGCAAGACATGCGATAATTGTCAAAGGTCGTCTCGATTGGAAAGAGGAATGAGATGCCATTGGTCCCGAATCAAGTGATCGAAATCTTCGATGTATGGGGCATCGATTTCATGGGACCATTTCCGAAGAGTGGAGAGTATGAGTACATCCTTGTTGGAGTTGATTACGTCTCAAAATGGGTGGAAGCAATACCAACCCAGAAGGCTAACTTCGAGATCGTTCTCAAGTTCTTACATGAGAACATTTTCAGCCGTTTTGGAGTGCCAAGAGCGATAATAAGCGACGGAGGGATCCATTTTTGTAACCGTGCATTTGAGCGGTTAATGAGCAAATACGTAGTGCGACACACATCAGCAACCCCCTACCATCCACAAACGTTGGGACAAGTGGAAACAAGCAATCGACAAATCAAGGGCATTTTGGAGAAGACAGTAAAGCCAAACCGTAGAGATTGGGCGATGAAGCTCGTTGATGCATTATGGGCGTATCGACCGGCCCACAAAATGGTGTTGGGCATGAGTTCTTTTTGATTAGTTTATGGAAAGGCTTGTCATCTCCCGGTTGAGTTAGAACACAAGACGGAATGGGCAATACGAAAGCTTAATATGGATATGAATGAGGCCGACGAATCGGAATTTGGAGTTGAGCGAGCTTGAAGAAATAAGAAACGATTCCTATGTGATGGCGTGGGTAAGCAAACAAAAGATGAAAGACATGCACGACAAAAAGCTTGTTCCAAAAGAATTGGAGGTATGGAAACTGGCCTTACTATTTAACTCACGTTTTAAATTGTTTCCAGGAAAACTCAAGTCGAAATGGAGTGGGCCATATGTGATCACTAGTATCAACAAATTTGGGGTCGTCACTTTATACGGCAAGAAAAGCAACTCCAAGTTCCAAGTCAATGGTCATTGGTAAAATTATACCATGGGGGACCCATTCCTAGAACAGATCGTGAGGTCAAGTTACTTGACGATCCACCTCAAGACTTTTAAACAAAAAAATGAGGTAACGTCCAGCAAAGGATGTTAAAAGTTGCACTTCTTGGGAGATAACCCAAGTGTTTTTATGATTATTTTTTATCTTTGTACATATTTTTCATATTGGTAGTTGTTATTTATGCTTTAAGATGTTTAGAAAGCTTGAAATCAACCTTCGGCACAAAGCATCCGATCGGAGGGATTAAGGAAACTGGTCGGATCGGACTTTCTGGACTACCATCCGACCGGACAACGGAGTTGACCGATCGGACAGGGTGAACACATAGCATCCGATTGGATGAAACACTATCTGATCAGATATCGTGGCGAAATCAGCTGATTTTGAATGCGGATTTGGTAAATGAATTACGCAAGGTAAGCCTGGTTTGATGAGGATTATGGTGAATATTAGCTGATTTTTGAATTTTTATTTTTTGTACTCAAGGAAGAAATTAGGAATGTCTTGATTTTCAAAGATCCTTAGACTCTCTTCTCTAAGCCTCTTACCCCTATAAAAACCCATCGTAAGAGTCCTTATTCTTCACAACTATTTTCTATACAAATCCATGGTGTTTGAATATTCATTGAGAGCCATGAGCGAAAACCCACCTACTGTCAACTTTGGTTACGGTTGGGTCACTAGAAAAAAATATGAAGATATGGTGGAGAGATTTGAAATGAAGTTGGAGGAGCAACGGGAAACAGTAAACGAGTTAAGGGCCGACATCTCCAACTAAATCTGTGAGGAAATTACTCTAACAGAGGACATAACCACACTCCATAAGTACTTGTCCAAGGCGGACGACAAGATCATCGAGCTCAAGGATAGAATAGTCAAGATGGAGGAAGAGATAAGAAACCTTGAAGACGTGGCCTATGGACCTAACCCGCCCCTAGCCCGAATAGCGTTATAGGATTTTAGACCTTTGTTTACCTTACTTCTATGCAATTATGATCAGGATTTGGCTTGTTTGGTTGAATTTATAGCTTAAATAAGAGCAGTTATGCTCAATTATTGAATAAATAAAAATTTATGCTTAATTCATTGTTATTTAACGATTTTTTCATGAGTGTTGCAGGGACAAATCGATGTACATTATTTAATTAAAATATGAAAAAAAAATAATATAAATATATAAAAAAGTAAAAATAAATTTTTACGACAAACAGTACCATCCGACTGGATGGAGAGCTAAGCCGATCGGACAAAAGTTACTGGAGAACCATCCGACGATACAAGCATCATCCGATTGGACCAAACACACTGGAATCGAAACAGATCGGATAGGACCATCATCCGATCGGACAACTACGCAGATTTTATAAAAGTCAGGATTCTTAAACTCAAAAATTTCATAATTCAATTAATTTCTCTCCTATTTTCACAGAGCAACAAAGCAAAATCATTCTCAAGGAAATCCTAATCCCTTATTCTTGCAAACAAACATATCCGATCGGAGAACTACATTCAAGTAATTCCATCCGTTCGGACGAAAAAGAGCAAGCCCAATTTGTTCCTTCAAACCTCAAGAACAAGAATCTGAGAGGTAAAACGGCTTGAACTCAAACTCTTTAACTGCTTGGGAATTGATTTTCAGGGAATCTTGAAAAGTGAGTGATTGCTGGAAGAATTTGAAGTTTGTTCTTGGTTGAAAGTGTGTGCACAACACGTGTTCGACGAAAGTCCTAAGAGAGATTTTCTCTAAAAATTCTCAGAATTTTAATTGCAATGGCTTCCGATTAGCGAACGAGAAAAGGAAACAACTCGGGGAGAAGCCAGGGGAAAGAACCGAGCAACGCCGAGGGAGTCTTGGCTTTGTTCAACTTGATCGATGAAAGGGAGGTAACGTTGTTCAAGTCCTTGATCGCAAGGGACGTTTACGCTCCTCGGCACATAGATGTTGATTTTTGGAACCACAAAATCGCG
The DNA here is from genome assembly GCA_014905375.1 of Phtheirospermum japonicum. NCBI lineage: Eukaryota > Viridiplantae > Streptophyta > Magnoliopsida > Lamiales > Orobanchaceae > Phtheirospermum > Phtheirospermum japonicum. The sequence goes on along the minus strand of BMAC01001168.1, from coordinate 98,088 downwards.
TTGGGCGACAAAACGGCAGAAAAGTTCATGACAGGCATTAGGGCCCTAAACTTGGAGAAATGGGCGGATGTTAAGCAACCCGGCCACCGACTTCTTATGTCGGAATCCTTCACAACTTACAGGACGGTTTCCGTTGTCTCTTTTGATTGTCGACTCCGTAAAAAACCATTCCATACCTCAAAAAGAGACCTCGACGACATCTTCAAAATAAACAGCGATAAGCCGGGGGATAAGTCATTTCAACACGATGATTAAGACAAGAAAGTTTGGTGGTAGAAACTTACGGGTGCACCACCAGAGCCCGGATGCCATTTTAATTCCATGTCGTTGCGATCAAACGCGATGTACTTGACCAAAATTTTCATGCAAGTGTTTTTGAGAAAAGAGGACATGACAAGGGTCTCGTCATCCGAGTTGCGAGCATTGTGGATCACGCACCACCGGGGTGATGCGAAATTATATCCACTTTTGACCGGGCCGATAGAGAATGTTCAACGAATGAACGATAAGAAGACGACGAAGCTCACTTTGGGCACGTTCATCACCGAGCTCGCACGATACCATGGCGCCGACCCTTATGACGATGATGTTGTATATCCGAGCATGCCAATGCTAGTTGAAAGCAGAACTTTCAATGGTCGGAACATACCCATCCCGACCTTCATGATGGGTGCGTAGAAGACAAGGGCCGAAGCCGTTGAAGACACCGACGACGACGAGGATGACGACAATGATGATGATGACGAGGATGAAGAAGAGAATGAGGAAGATGACGAGGATGATGGAAACATGTGTTTCTAAAGTTACAAGCACGATAACTACGGGGGGAACTCGTATGGAGAAGGGTCGGGTGATCACTATTATTACTCGGAAGCGCGATGGAGGCAGCAGCAGGATTTCCAAGTAAGCATGATGGATCAAATGAGGTAACTGGGCCTCAATTAAGAAGAATACGCTCGGAATGCTCTCCAGGATGCGTGGGAAGCAAGAGAGGAAGTAAGGACGTTTCAAGGTTCCTTGGAGAGATTAGACGCCAACATGACACAAACGAACCAATATCTCGCCAGGTTGAACAACAACGTCCAAGCCAACAATGAATACCTCGTCTCCAATGATGAACGATTGACGAGGATCGAGCATTGCTACCCACCACCACCTCCGGACGACATGGACCAATAAGTGGGCCCGTGCCCCCAATTTGTATCATTTCTATCCAAACTTTTATTTTCTTTTAATTTTTAATTTATGTTGGGTGAGTGAGTGTCTGTATTAAAATAATTGATTCGAATTTATGCATGTTTGAACTGTCCCTACCCCATTATTTTTTATTTTGGTCAGCAACCAGGAGTTTGCTAATTTCTTTTTGCAGGGGGGTGAAATCGGTCGATTCTCAACCGAAACATCTATCATCCGGTCGGATGGGAGAAATATCTGACCGGATAAAACACACTGTCCTATTGTTCGACCATCGTCGGTCGGACATGTCAATTACACATCATCTGGTCAGACGTGTAATATATCCGACCGAATGGAACTTTTCGCATGCATATTTCAAATCATTTTTATCATTTTATTTTTGTCATTTCATTTAGTAACTACGTATGAATTAACCAACTGCTTATTTTCAACCTATGTCGAAATCATTTCCATGCTTATTGTGTTTGTACTGGCATGCCTGTCGGAATCATGTATAATGTGATCTATCATTAGAGTCTTTTGAGCTTTTTTAGTGCAAAATTCTTCAAAATCTACTTATATATATATATATATATATATATATATATATATTTAAAACAACGCTTAGTCGTTAGCAATTTTGCGAAGCTTTCAAAATGCAATCACCTTGCTTTCAAAGTTTGCCGATGAGAAGCCTTGTGTGATTACCAACATTACATGCTGTGATTTAATTAGTGTTTTGAGAAGTCTCTAAGTCGCATGTGTACATTTGATTTCGAAAATGACGATAGGCACATATAAAACTCGACTCCAACTATATTAAAAAATAAGAACCACTATAAATTTCTAATAAGCCCCTTTGAGCCTTTATTACGTCTCTTTGTTAGCCATGAGCATCATTATAGCTCTTATTTCAATTAAGTTTGTGAGATGAGAGTTTATTTATTATTGGTCTATTGAGATTGACGATTGTAGGGTGGAAACTAGTGGAGTTTATAATTAAAAAAAAAAAAGAAAAGAAAAAGAAAAGAAAAAAAAAAGAAGTAGAGGAAACTAAGGGTGCTTAAATTCTTTAAGAGCATCTAGATACTAAGAATAAAGCCTATCTATAAAGGCAAGTATTCAGGATTTGGGTGAGAAATAGCCTTAGTTATAAAAGGCTAAAAATAATGGTACATTGTTATTTTGGGAGGATTGAGGAGCAAAAAATATCTCTATGCTTAAAAGTATTCGATTGAGTGAGTTATAAATTGCGTTTGTTTTCAAGTTAGCCACACATCTTTATATATGACATATCTTACCAAAGAGCCCACATTACAACCCTAAAAAGTCCTTATCCGATTCTTGACTGAATGTGCTCACAAATGCGATGTACGATTCTTTTATTTACACGAGTTGTTGAATGGATGTTTATGATTAAGCTGAGCGTATACACGTACCTATTGAAAAACATGAGCGAATGAGTGCACTATCATATATTTTTTCCCTTTTTGAGAGGACGCATTCTTTTGATTCCAAGGTGAAAAGGTAACAAGAGCTTAGTTTAAGAGTTTTCAACAAAAGTGTTTATATTTGCAATATGCAAAACATGACTCTTTGATCTAACCACTTTCACTCTTTCTTGATTTTGATTCTTTCGTTTGTTCGAGAACGAACAAACCAATAAAGCACGGGGTGATTGTTTCGTACGATTTTATTACACTTTTGTACATATTTTGAGTCATGTTTTAGTCTTTTTACCATCTTCTTAGGTCAAGAATAAGATATTTTGCATGATTTTGCATTATTTAGCCTTTTGCTTATCTTTTCGACTTTTTATTCAATAACTGGCCATCTTGAGCCATTTTTCTTGTTTTTCTCTTTCAGACGAACAATTTGACCAAACCCGGGGGATGAAGACAAAGAATCAGCGCTCGAAGTAGCCAAAAGAACAATTATCCGATCGGATAAGACCAACAACCGATCGGATTGACTTTCAAGACACGCACCGATCGGATAAGACCTACGTCCGACCAGTCAAGAGGACAGAGATTTTTATCTGATCGGACCAATGACCAATCCGATCGGATTCGAACGTTACAAATGCAGATTTTCGGGATTATCAGTTACGAAATGGTTTTTGAGCTTAAAACTCAGAAATCTGCAAAGAATACTCATTCTTTCACCCACAAGATTGGATCATATACATTGGAAGAGAGAATTGACAACTTTCTTAACCTTTGACCTATAGCCTTTATGGCAATAATATTTAGAAGTTTGATCAGTTCGGATAATCGTTGAAGACGGAGGTTCATGACAAGCTTTCCGGATTCAGCGAGGTTCATTTCACTTCCCGGATTAGCAAGGATCTGACAAGATTCACTATAGTATCGTGATTGAGAAATCTCATGATTTAGTAATCATGAAACTTTATCTCGTAGTTTAGTTTGATAGTTTCATGTTAGATAGTGATCTCGTGATATTGTGTTTGATATTTCATGTGGATCGTTTGTGATTGAATAGTTATGAACGATTGTTGACGTTTGGTTTTATGATCATTGGGGACTCATATTATTGATATTTAAATAATTGGTTTGGTTTATTTTATTTTGGAATTACGTTTGGAACATGTGTTGTGAATGCATATCAACTGTTCGATTGAATGTTTGAATGAGATTGGGTTGAACGGGCTTTAGAATAAGTTATAATAATCATTTTTGAGTTTGTCCATCGATTAAACTACTCTTGCGAAGAGGTTGACGCCCTCGTAGAAAGATAGGTTATCGCATTTTTAAAATTAAGTACTTTGGTGATTTTTGAAACCTATTAGATCGCGTGTTTAACATTAGAATTTGTGTTTTAATAAGCATCGTTGACTCTATATTCCCACTCCTAGAGAGATCGACCCGAGTTTAACTTACCGGTCTACAAGTGACCCCGTTCTCTTACGGGCGAGCTAAATCCTTTCAAACGTAGACGCGCATTTGTTTAACTTGAATTTTTAATTTTGAAAAGAGGAACACAAAAAGCTCGACATCAACGGACCCTAACTTACTCCTAATCCTGACCCGTCCAACAAATTGGGCCTTTTATAAAATGGACAAAAGGATAACCCCAATTAGTTTTCTTCGTTCTTCTCTTCCTTTATTCCCGACCTGAACCCTATAAGAAAATTCAGCAATAATTTGCTTCACCCTCCCCCACGCTTTTGTTGTGAAAAGTCTCAGCGTCGTTGTTACTTCTTCTCCACATGCCTCTTTCTATTTGCTTTCTTCAATTTCTACTAGCCACCGAGAAATACTGACGCAGATGCAAAATCTGTCATCGAAGTTTGCAATACCACATCCTGCCATCGAGAAATAGTGATGCAGATGCAAAATCTGCCATCGAAGTTCGCAATACCACACACCCTGCAATCAGGAAGTTGACTATCTACCCCAACTTCCCACCCACCCAACCCCCACCCCAACCCCGTCTTAAAGGTTCATCATCATGCCCATTTCTTTGTTAATTTTTCCTTAAGGGTTTAGGTTTGGTGAAAGTGATGATTGTGACATTGGGATTTACGTGGCATTAAATTCGTATTATACTCTTGAGCTATGTTTTTTTTTGATGTTTTAAGCATATTCCATCTACTCGAATTAGAGAGTTTTGAACTAATTGATACCGAGTTGAGCTCATATAAGGAATTAGGATTCATCTACTTTACTTGATAGGTGTTGGTAGTCATCCAATCTAGAGAATCATGTGGGACCAGCCTCATCTAGGTGGTTAAACACGTGCGCTAAATGTCAAATGAAAGAGAACATGAGGGCCCCATTGCCGAATTGTAGAAGAGTAACATAAAAATGACACAAGCACCCTTATAACACTAGAGGGATGATCTCGCCATAAGATGAACAATGGTAAATTGGGAAAAATACAAAGGGAACTAAGCAGACATGGGGATCAGAAGTCGTACGATAGTGACGCATGAATCTCGACAGCTGATGCCTTAACAAACTAATAGTCGGTCGGTTGGTAAAAGTAGAAATTTTCCATCAAAGTAAAATGAGTTAGGGTTACGATTAAGACCCAAAGTAAATATAGAATGAATCAAGGGATGACATGTTTCTTGGTGTTAGCCGAAGAAGCATCGCTTTGGAACTGTATAAATAGGGCCTTAGAAGACGTGCAAGAGGGAGAGATACAAGACATTCAATACATCATAGAGATCATCTAACACACACACACACACACATATATATATATATATATATATATATATATATAGAGAGAGAGAGAGAGAGAGAGAGTAATAATTTATAATAAGGGTGGAGCACTTCAGCAGGTCGACCTTGAACTCAAAAAACTAATATGAATAACTCATTTTATCCATTCGAATTTAAGTTCTTGTTACTCTTTTGCTTGCGTGTGTTTGGTTGTTTGGGTTTTCTTGTTGACCAAATTTTTGGCATCAAGAATAGGTTTATTATTTTTACAATCCAATTTTGCTTCAATACAGTTGAGACCCATTTTACTTTTCCCTTTTCTTATTGTCCATGTACCTGTAAGTACTTGTAAGAGAAGATACGCCCTTCTGATAAATTTATTTTTGCATTGATCTATTTTAGGTTTAAGGGGTTATTGATCTATTTTTAGCGGCTATTGTGTTTAATAATTTATCTATAAGCTATATTTTATTAATATATATAACATGTTTGTGTAGTTAGTGCAATACTCTACATTAAAATGTAGTTTTTTTTTATTATTCACGTTAAGAATAGTTGTTAGATTAACGACAAGAGTTCTGTTTGTTTATTGAGCTAAGGTAGGCGACAATCAGAATATGAAATGTGTATTCATTGAGACCTAGACCTTGGTTAACTATTTCACTCATTTCAATCATTTTACTCAGTGTTTTCTAAATTTATAAGTGTATGGAAGATGGGACAGAAATAGGTGGTGTACCATAAGAGAAAACGTGAATCATTAAAGGATCAAGCTGATTAAAATATGAAAAGAAACTCGACAGACCCGAACTGCTACTGAGAATTAGGAAAAATGTGAAGGATCAAGAAACAAAGACCCAAGAGTGAAAAGAATTTCAAGAAGAAACCTCAAAAGAAAGAAAATCCGGTAGGAGTTGAGAAAATTTCTGATTAGAAAATCATAAATAAGAAACAAGTTAAGAAGAAAATCATAAACGTTAAAAAGACTGAGAAAATGATAGAATTAAACCAAAGGTGAAAACAAAAGAAAATGAGAGGTTATTTGTTGTTGAATATGCTACTTTTCATTTTTGAATATGCTACATGTTTTCTTGAGTTTTAGCTATATACTTTCATGAGTTATGAAGTTATGATGATACTTAAAAACTGTTATTTTCTTTTGAAATTGTCACTTTTGATATTGTTATTATCACTTATTTCCTGTAGGATTTAACATCTATATTGAAATTGTCTATTAAAATCTTATTTTTTATTTATTTATCATTATTATTAATTTTTTCGTAGAAACATTGTTTCGAGTCGTAGACCTCGAAACTTAACCTAATTAGAAGAAGAAGTTTCACTTGAACATAAAGAGGACATTGAGAAAAATCCGTTTTGGTGCGTTATCGATGATTAAAGTGAAGCAGCTCCCTACACACATGTTGGTGTAGAACTACATAAAAACCACGGAATATTGATAGATTCACCCATCAATAAATCATGAATATTCCATTT
>BMAC01001168.1:66225-86225 GCA_014905375.1 Phtheirospermum japonicum | reverse complement strand
AACTATTTTCAATTAGCCTTCCTCAAGAGATTTGACTCGAGTTAACTTGTCAGTCTACAGTGACCCCATTCTCTTGCGGGCAAACTAAAACCCTTTTCAAAGTAGACGTGCATTGTTTAACTAGATTTAATTTTGAAGGACAATTAGTTGGACTCATCACCATACTTAATTCACCCAACCCAAATCTCAGTTCCTCCCCACTCATAAGAACTGACAGCTCATATTTCTTCTTTCTCATGACTTGTCTCAACAACAATGAATGAAGTAGTTCAAGGTGAATATCGATTTCATGAACATCCAAGAAATATATAAAGCACATGTTTCTATACCGATATAAACGAGTAGGAGGTAGATGTTTTTTTAAATCTTCAATAAACTCACGAGCATACTAAGTACTCACTCAAGTTGTGTATCAGTTGCTCGATTTAATTACATACACTATCTCCTATAACCAACAGAAAAACAAAATATTCTATGAAAAAAATAATTCAGAGACAACACAATCCAACAAATTAATTGACACAACTAAAAGAAAAACAGCAGCAACAAAAGTGAAACATGACATTTGCAGTCACTTTTCACAAAACGAACATGCAACTCAGAAGCCAGCACACACATCATATAAATAAATTGAAAACAACACAAATCAAATTATTTTATGAAAAAAATATCTAGCGACAACACAAACTAACAAAACCAACTGACACAACTAAAAGAAACACAACAGAAACAAACAAAAAAAACAACCAATGACATATGTAGGCACTCTTCACAAAACACACATGCAACTCAGAAGGCCACACATACATCATAGAAACAACTTGGAAATAATAATGATACAACACATAAATAATATATTTTATGTAAAAATAATCAAGAGACAACACAAGTCAAAAGAATCAATTGCCTCAACTAAAAGAAGCACAACAGCAAAAAAGAAAAAAAAATGACGTTTGCAAATACTTTTCACAAAACACACATACAACTAAAAATGCCCGCACATACATCATTGAAACAACTTCAAACAACCAAAGAAACAATAAAGAAAAAGGAGAAATCCCAAACCTCCATAAGATCATAAACTTCCACCAGTCACCTTCATCTTTTTTTTTTCTCTACATTTCCATCCACTTGTCTTCGTAGGATTCAACTCTCGCTTTGATTAACCTCCTTTAAGCTTCACAACTGGATGTGAATCTTCAAACGTAACCTTCCTTTTCTCTTTAATTTTTCAAACTTATCAGACTTTATAAGACGCAACTCCCACTTTAATGGATGAAAAGATGACTACACAACTGCCTAGCAAAGGCCTGCACATGTTGCCAAAGACTGGAGTACATGCACCGGCACCAGCTGATCCATGCAGCACAGAAGCAGACAAACAGCTGGACAGCTGCTAAGGTTTAATGGCTTTGCCTATATTGCCCTCCTATGATTATTCTACACGTGTAACCTACCAGCTGTAGGGTTCTAGATCATTCCTAAAATAGGCCTATATATTGTTGTCATGTTATCCTAAAATGTATCAAGCAAAACCTAAGCAAAACGGATGAGCAAGTCCAAGAACCCTAATATAGCTTTTGCAGCTTTTATCACATCTCCAGATTAATGCATACTTGCTTTTTCCTTTATGGTATCAGAGCAGCAGGGTAACCTGCTGCCTCTGTGCTGTCATTTTCATTACCTTGCTCCAGAAAAGTCGCATCTTTGACCTATAAACATGTCCACCTCCTCTGCAGCTACCTCAAACCCCACACAAGATCAAAGCCAGATAATACAACCCTAGTGTCAATTGATCACCACTAAATTCAATGAAAACAACTATTTAGTTTGGAAACAATAGATCTTAGCTGCTGTTCGAGGTTATGGCTTGGAAGGTTATCTAAATGGAAAGCAAGCTGCTCCAATACACTTTACATCAGGCACTTCTGATCTAGTCCTAGATCCAGCATACTCATCATGGCAAAAACAAGACCAGCTCCTTGCATCATGGTTGTTATCATCTTTATCTGAGAAACCTACTCATATCCACTGTTGGACTAACAACATCCAAAGAGATCTGGGACAGCCTGGAGATAAGCTTTGCTCATGAATCTACAGCTAAGATCCTAGATTACAAGTACCAGCTCAGCAACATCAAGAAAGGCAACTTGAGCATGAGGGACTACCTGAAAGATCAAACAACTGAGTGACCTCCTGAGAGCTGTAGGACAACAGATCAGTGAACAAGAACAGATCATGACCATCCTAGGAGGCTTAGGAAGTGAATACAACCCTGTGATGGTTGGAATCAGCTGTAGAGTCACCCCATGTGGCCTCAGAGAAGTTCAGGCCCTTCTTACTAGCTTTGAAAGTAGACTTGAAGGGATCAGTCAATCCCACTTCAACAATGAAGGCTCTCTACCCTCCATTAACCACACTCATCAAGACCAGGGACATTACTCCAGGGGAAGAGGAAAATTTTCACCAAATTCTTACAGAGGCAGAGGAGGAAGACAGTTTAGCAACAGAGGAGCAAGAGGATCATTCAGAGGTGGATCAAGCTCAAGAGGTAGAGGTGGCAGATACAACAACAAACCAAGATGCCAAGTGTGCAAACTTTCCAACCATACTGCTGATGTTTGCTACCAAAGCTTTGATGAGAACTACACACCCCCAAACTGGAACAATCAAAATACAGGCAAGAGCAACTTTCAGAGTCCAGCAGCTCACTTGGCCAACATAGGAAATGAAGAAGCCTCGGATTCTTGGTGGTATCCTGATTCAGGAGCCACCAACCATGTTACCTATGATCTGAGCAACTTGAACATAGCATCTGAGTATGAAGGAACAGACAATGTCCAGCTTGCTAATGGTTCAGGTATTCAAATATCTCATTATGGTAATTCATCTATTAAATCACCATTTAACTCTCACATATTCCTGCTTAAGGACCTACTTCATGTTCCAAAAATCAGCAAGAACCTTTTGAGTGTTTCACAGTTTGCAAAAGATAATAAAGTCTTTTTTGAATTTCATCCTGAGTTCTGTCTTGTGAAGGATCTATCAACCAAGGAAGTTCTTCTCAAAGGGAGTCTTGAAAAAGGTCTCTACTACTTCAATCTGCCCAGAAATAATCAGCTGTCACATCACACCACTGTCAATCAAAATTTCCCTCATCAACCTGCAGTTTTCAGCTATAATAGAGCTAAGAATAAAGATAGTCTAGAAACGTGGCATTCTAGATTAGGACATCCATCTTTTGAGATTGTTAAGAAGGCTCTAGAAGCTTGTAATATCCCTTTCTCCTGCAATAATAATGAACTTTTGTGTTGTTCCTGTTTACAAGCAAAGTCCCATAAACTCCCCTTTTATAATTCCAATTCTGATGATTATGATATTCTTGGTCTCATTCATTTTGACACATGGGGCCCCTTTCCTGTTAAGTCCTTCAATGGATATGTTTATTATGTGAGTTTTATTGATCATAAAACAAGATATACTTGGATATATTTGTTGAAAGCCAAGTCTGATACCTACAATGCCTTCATCCATTTCAAAAACTTGGTTGAAAACCAGTATAATAGGAGGATCAAAATATTGCAGAGTGATGGTGGAACTGAGTTCAAACCTCTCAAAGAATGTCTTGAAACTAGTGGAATTGTTCATGGCATATTGTTGAATTGCCTATTGAGAATATGGATACCTGTGCTGTACTAACCCTATGCAGAGAAGAACAGAAAACAAGCATCCAATGAGAACAAAAGCAAAGGCAGGTATTCACAAGCCTAAAGTCTACAACACACAGAAAAGAAACCCTGAGGAACCACAGTCATCTAATGAAGTAATGAAGAGCCCAGAATGGAAACAAGCAATGAAAGAGGAGTATGAAGCTCTCATTAAGAATAAGACCTGGACTTTAGCATCTTTGCTCCAGACAAGGGATTGATAGCTTGCAAATGGATATACAAACTGAAGAGGAACTCAGATGGAACAGTGGCAAGACATAAAGCCAGATTAGTTGCCAAAGGATTTACTCAAATGCCAGGATTGGATTACGCAGACACTTTCAGCCCTGTGATTAAATCATCCACCCTGAGAGTTGTACTTTCCATTGCTTTTAGCCAAGGATGGACAATGAGGAAACTGGATTTTGATAATGCCTTTCTGAATGGTGAATTAGACACTGAATTGTACATGGAGCAGCCTGAAGGGTTTGAGGTAAAGGGTAAAGAAAAATTGTGTTGTCAACTGCAGAAGTCCTTATATGGTCTGAAACAAGCCTCCAGAGCTTGGTCCCTCAAACTAGGAGAAGTTTTAGCTTCTTTTGGTTTTAAACCTTCAAAGTCAGATAATTCTCTCATCATCAGGCACAGAAACAATTGTTGTACTCTTGTGGCCACTTATGTAGATGACATCATAATTACAGGTGATAATGGTGCTGAGGTAGAAAAATTGATTGATCAGTTAAACACGACCTTTTCCTTAAAGGATTTGGGAACTGTGAGTTACTTCTTAGAATTGAAATCAAACAGATAGGTGAGCTGCTGCACTTGAATCAAAGAAAATACATTGAGGATGTTTTAGAGAAGGCAGGTATGAGGGGATCCAAACCTCAGCCTTCACCAATGATAAGCAGCCCCAGATTGTCCAAGAATGATGGGAATCCAATAGAAGATCAATTTCAATACAGAAAGGTGGTAGGAGCACTACAGTATGCAACCCTCGCTAGACCTGATATAAGCTTCAGTGTGAACAAAGTGAGTTACTACATGCACAACCCCTTAGACAAACATTGGAGAGAAGTGAGAAGAATCTTAAGATATCTAGCAGGTACTCTTGATCATGGATTGATGTTCAGAAGGTCAGACAAAATGCAGATCACAGGTTATGCAGACTCTGATTGGGCCTCTGATTTGGATGATAGAAGGTCCACTTCAGGTTTCAGCATCTTTTTGGGAAATAACTTGATAACATGGAGCTCCAAGAAACAACCAACTGTTTCAAGAAGTAGCACAGAGGCAGAGTATAGGAGTTTGGCTGCAGCTGTTTGTGATGTGATCTGGTTCCAGTCATTTGGATTGACAATCAAGGAGCTATTGTTTTATCTGCTAATCCTATGAATCATCCAAGAAGCAAACACTTTGAGTTGGACATCCACTTTGTTAGAGAGAAAGTAACTAATAAAACCATTGCAGTTAGATATGTGCCATCTATTGATCAAACTGCTGATGTTTTGACCAAACCATTGTCTGGACAATTCTTCACTCGCCTCAGAGATAAGTTGACAGTCTTCTCCAAAGGCTTGCTCGAATTGAGAGGGCATGAAAACATGACTACACAACTACCTAGCAAAGGCCTGCACATGTTGCCAAAGACTGGAGTACATGCACCGGCACCAGCTGATCCATGCAGCACAGAAAAAGACAAACAGCTGGACAGCTGCTAGGGTTTAATGGCTTTGCCTATATTGCCCTCCTATGATTATTCTACACGTGTAACCTACCAGCTGTAGGGTTCTAGATCATTCCTAGAATAGGACTATATATTGTTGTCATGTTATCCTAAAATGTATCAAGCAAAACCTAAGCAAAACGGCTGAGCAAGTCCAAGAACCCTAATATAGCTTTTGCAGCTTTTATCACATTTCCATATTAATGCATACTTGCTTTTTCCTTTAATGGACCTACTTTAAGCTTGATGATATTTGTATTGTTCATCACAAATGTCTCCTCCACAACATCTTTATCCACCACATATGATTTCTCCTTTGTATTACTTCGCAAATCACATTTTGAAATCAAATTTCACAATCTTCTTCATCTAGTGCATTTTTTCCCGAAGCCATCTCCACATAGTGAACAAACTAAAAACGATAGTGCTCGTTATTTTTTGTAGGAATAGAAGGATTTGTTCCCATTTAAACAGGGTTGTACAAAATTGAAAAAAAAAAAAACATCGCAAGTTGAGATCTAAGAAAAACTTTACCAGTAAACTGTAGGGAAGACAATTAATTTTGAGCATAAATTTCTTTTCAAACCCCGAGAAATCGATTAAATGAGAAAATCGATGCAAATCTCTCATGGAATTATTAATACTCAAAATTTGAAATCAATTGAAACGGGTGAATTGGAAAACCTCGCATATCTCTCGATGAATTTCAAATCTCTCTCTCTCTCTCTCTTTTATTTTTGTTTGAAATTCCAAGTAACTATGTCAGAGCGTAAAAATTGGGGGGTTGGGGGTGGAGGGTTGGATAGAAACCACAGTATATGGAGTTGTTACAAAATAGTAAAAATATCATTCAAAAAATATTAAAGGTTTTTGTAATTTTCCCATAATTTTTTTCTTTGAGTATTTCTTTACTGAATGATTAGGTCTGTAGTTAAATCAAACACTGTGCATGTGAGTGAGATCATTTTCTTTGTTTAATGACATGACAAGTTCTTCATAGTAAAAATTTTAGTTTCAAAGATATTCAAGCAATAATTTGATTGCAAATCCAACAGGGATTTTCTTTTATATACACGATCCAAATAAAATCATGCGTACTTTCACTAGATCTCTAGAAAAATATTATTTTATCTATGTTCTATAATTTGATCCTTCTCGATTCATTCTTTTAATATTATATATATATATTCACATGGGAACCCGTCTCCGGTAACTAGAAACCTGCTATATTATATAGGATGTGATGCTATTTATGAATTATATACATGCTACTAAGATAATAGTAAAAATTAAGGGATTATAAAAATAGCAATGTGAAAAATACATAAGCATTTTGCATTATTTAAATTAGCATCACATATAATGTAATATAGCGGTTCCTAAAGTTCCCACATAGGGATTTGGTTCTCATATGATCCTAATCATATATATATATATATATATATATATATATACACTAGTGTGAAGCCCGCGATTTTCGCGGGCAAATATAAAAAATCTTTTTAAAAAATGAAATTATTATCAAAAAGATAATATAGAATGTGAATTATTATATAAAAAAGAAAAAAATATCGTTCGCTTTAAATTTTGAATTTTTTTTATGCTACATTAGTTGTTTTGTTTATAATGATATCATTTTCGTCGGAACAAAGAATTTCTAACCCTTTATGCTCTTAAATATCAATATTGTGAAATAAAGATGACTTGTGCATTATATGTAAGTTTTATAATGACACTTTTGAAAGATTTGTGATAGCTATAAAAATAAAATAAAAAATCTTAAAGTATAATTGTATTTTAAACTTATGTGGCGTCTCGTTCTAATATAAAATCGTTCAAGTTCTGGTATATTTTTATTTACATTACATCATTTTCACAATAAATAATGTTCGAGTGCATTTATACATGTAATCAATGGGATTAGTTGTTAAATATAGCAAATTACCTTTAATGTGATGTTCAAACCCAAAGAAAACTGAAATTGTGAAAATATTAAGGACCCCTTGAGGGATATCAAATATATATTTTATAAGGTTATCATATTTATTCGAGAAATAGAAAATACAATTAAGACCGAGATTCTTGTAAATGACGAGAATTATTGTAAATTCTTGTTATACTGCAAAATTTCCGTTTGCATATAAAGATTTTCAGCCATTCTCATTTTCTTGCACATATCTTATTAACAATCCTTTCGAGTCATTATATTACTATTTAATATCACATCATCTTAAACTATTGCATTTTTATTTTATATCTAAAAATACTTGCACATATTTATAAAGAAGTGACATGCAGATGTGTTTTCAATTTCGTCACTTGTTAATAATTGCTCTACAATTAGGGAATATAAAATTGTTAGACCCATCGCCTCTATAGCACTCCCAAGTTAACTGGACAATAATCTCTTGACATGAATAATCACAAAGTTTATGGTCAAAAACAAAAAACAAACTAACCAAAAATAATCCAACAGTAAAAATGAAGAGCTCGGTGTCAATTACAGGGGATCACTTAAAGCGTCACATAAACAACTAAACATAAACGATCAAACAAACACTGCCAACATTTCAAACTGGATGGTCTCAACTATGAACTCCATTCTAATACCTAAACAAACACATAACCAAACACACTATTCATCAGATAAATATCAACATGTGGATTTTTGTTAAAAAATAAAAATCACTCCTCGGTGGTTTTGTTGATGAGTGATTTGTGAATGTGAGGGATCACACCACCGCCAGCTATGGTTCCTTTAATGAGGGCGTCGAGCTCCTCATCCCCACGAATGTCCAGCTGCAAGTGACGTGGCGTTATCCTCTTCATTTCAGATCCTTGCTGGAGATCAAGTCATTTCAAGGTGATTTTCCATTTTCCTTCGCTTCATTAACGGTCGCCTGCAAAATCTGCATTGGATCACCATGGCTGACTACCAATAGTGCGCACCTACAACAGAGGAACATCATATTCATGTTAATTATTACGACGATATTCAGAAAATTAATGTAAAAAAAATGAACTTCGAGTGTGATCTCCTAACCATGATGCTATAAACTGACCATTTCATTTTCTTGAAGTGTCTTATGTTCATTCATATTCTGAAAAGCACAAACATAATTATTGCCTCGTGTAATCAGGTACAGAAAGATGGAAACAGAGAGCCATTATGATAGCTCAAAACAGAGTCCGACATATTTAACATCTACACAAATAATATTTGACATCATTATAAAGTTGCATATGATAGCTCAAAAAAGAGTCCTATACCTCTTTGCTCATTAGTATCAGTGATCTTAACTCATCATTACGAATTAAAATTGATATTAATATCTAATCAAACAACAAATCAGATATCAAGAATTCGGATGAGTAATTACAACAAAATATATATTATAAACACTGATTAACAACTATTATCAACACAGCCTATTCAACATTACTTCTACAATTGTAATTTCACCGATGAAGGCCATCTAGTCTCTTTTTCCAGCAGGTGCACCTAAGGATTCTCAAATTAGAATATAGAACAATGAACAAATAAAGAGTTACAAAAATTTAATTCAAATCAAAAGAAATTAATCCAATTCAAAATTTGCATTATGGAATGAGAGAATATAAGCACAAAGATAAAATAAAATATATAATTCTTCTCTCTCTAAATATGTACATTACAGATAAAAAAATCAATATATATATATATATATATAATATATATATACATATATATATATATTATAAAATAACTTGGTTTTATCCAATATATAGTATAAATCCTCATCATCATCCGAACATGATTATATTTTTAGAATGCAGACTTAAGTCTTGTTGTACAACAAAACCTTCGAAGTTGTAGGTATATGCAGATTTTAAATTAGAGCATTTATTGTTTTGATCAAAATGTAAAGATTTTCTATCACACCCCTATGTGAATTGAAGCTCAATAGGAAACGAAAGAAAAAAGAGAAATACACAACATATATCATATATGCAATGTCTCCCTGTTTCATGCTATCCATCAAAAGTCGTCACTTATATGTAAATAAATACAGTTTTCAAATACGCTCCTACAAATTCCTAAAAAAACTCAACATTAGAACCATATATATAACCATGCACTGTGATAGGTTTACCTATATTGTTACCAAAGTAGCATCAATATGATGTCTAAGTTGTGCCACCTGCAACAAAATATCAATCATTCAATATTTATTGATAACAACAGAATGAATACAAAATGTAGATTTTAAAAAATAATCATCGGTTAGAACGCATAATAACAATAAAAAACAAAACCCTAAGGAATCAACAAAATGAAACTGGTACCTTTTTGAGATGTGTTTGAACAACATGGGAAATTTGTCAGAAATTCTTGAGTGAGTCGTAACTCCAGTGATATCTAAGTAATTCTTGAGTGGTACCTACCCATTAAGGTGATTGTGAGATTCCTTTATTGACCGAGCATCTCTTTTTTTCATTTTTTTTCCAGATCGAGCATCGATTTCTAGTGCGAAACCCGCGATTGCACTGGCATGTATAAGAAATACATAAAAATATAAAATCTATAAAAGAAAAACAAAAAAATATTAAATTGAGAAAGTAAATATACAAATTTATGGAGTTTGCTTCCATTCCCAAATTAGGAACATTTTCAACAGATGCAAATTTTAAAGAATAAAAATTCTTGTTCATAGTAGCAACCAAGATCTAAAGAAAAATAAAAAGAAAAATATTTAGAATTGAAGAAATTTGTTTCGAAACAAATTTGTAAACATTCCATATATACAATAATTCAATTGCTCGGGCGTCGATCCACACATACCTAGGACGAGGCAAGCCTTTGATCAGTTTCTGACCATATTTCCTCCACGAATACTCGTCCGGCGGTATATATATATATATATATATATATATGTGTGTGTGTGTGTGTGTGTGTGTGTGTTTTAGTCTATTTATTTATTTATTTATCGTGCAGAAGGCTCACCATAGCAAAAGAAATTATGAGTTTCTATACATAAAATATTTGTATCAAAAAATCAAACCCAAATAAGAACTCGGTCTTAAGCCATTAAGAAGTAGTATTTTACCGACCTAATGATTGTGGATCTTTCAAGTGACCTGATAGAATTCGGAATTAAAGTCAGTGTGATCCTTCCTATCGCAATCGACACAATAAAACTTATCGTTAGATTAACATATATAATTAAAAAAAACTAAGCTGCAAATTAAAGAGAATACACAACTGCACAATAAAAAAAATTAAAATGCACATTATCTTGGATTTTCAAATAATTATAGCAAAAACCACAAACAAATCAAGCCCAACTAATACAATATAAAATAAAATAACACAGTAGATTAAAACTTGGATTTTCAATAGGAATAACCCTAAAAAAAGGAAACAAAAATGAAAACAACAATGATGAATAACAATGCAGCAACCAAGAAAAACAACATCAAATAAAGTTAAAACACGAATATGGGGTGAAATAACGTTAGTCGTTACATAACATGTTTAATGGCCAAACTAACAAATATCATGTAGTAAACAAACATAAAATTTGTATGCCATTATTAATTCAATTATTACCAATATATCCACATGCAGACAAATACGAATATATCCAAAAAAAGAGAAAATTAAATTAAAGAAGGAAAAGTTTGGAACCTGGAAAAAAAAAGGAAGATCCAAAAAATCTCAAATAACTCATTTGAACTATTAATCCAGTTATTAAGAAGAAAAGAACATAATAGAAACCAAACTTTTTACACAAATTTGTAAATTTTGAAAGAAAAATAAGTATTTGTTGTAAAATTTACTGATATTGCTTGCTTTCTATATTCATGGCGCATCCAACAATATCCTTCACATATCAGCGTTTATATTAGGGTTGATGCACCAAATCATGTTTCTACCAGTAAATCATGTTAAAATTAGAGCCACTAATCCACATAAAACAGAGACCAATATTGATCGGTTTATTTCCATACAGATCAAAACATGAAAGAATATATATACATAACAAAATATACATATCAGATAACCAGACTCAATTGAGAAACCAAAAATTAGATCCAAATTAAGAACCAAATGGTAACAAAAACAATAGAATAAAATAAAATAACATAAGTCTGAAATCTCAGTTTCAAATTATAAAAATCACGAATCAATATATGGTCAGTCGAATCACACATACAAAAATATTGTTGACAAATTACATGTAAAATCGAACAAATTCATTTTAGTAAAAAAAAAATTTTACATAAACACGAAAATAATTACAATCTCACACATGCTTTTAGATCGAATTATAACATAGAATAAGAAAAATTGAGACTCATCAATTAATTGAACACAAAAGGCAAAGTAGATGAATTTAACCTTAACAGTCATGGAGGGATTGATAGTATTGTTGACACCGTAGTTCAGCCCGTCACAAAGAATTTCTGTCCGAAACGCCACCCACCTGTCACCTTCTCTGCCACCACCGCAAGTTCATCCCGCATCTCGGTCGAAACACCACCATCCCCACAACAGTCGCCATCCCAAAACAAATGACACCGAAATCAACGCCGGCCAAAATCACCACCTCCGTCGCAAACAATTTCTTTCTGAAACGCCACCCACACCGCCGGCATGACCTCTGGCCCGTGACCCTCGCCGACAATGAAAAATTTTAATTATCTTTTTTGTTACAGTGAAAAGTCGACGGATAGCTATAAAATAAAAGAGAAAAAATCTGTTGCCGAAAACAAAGATGGAAAGAAAAAAAACAGATCGAAATTTGAAAACCTAATTTTTAACTTTTCTGTTGAAAAATAACGAATTCATAAATAAGAAAAACTGATCTGTAAATATTTAAGAGATAACAGAAGCACGATAAATCGATCTGAAATTAAAATCATATATATAGAAGTTGAAAATAGATCTGTAATTTTTTCCCGATCTATTCTGCATAAGTTTTACAGATCAAAAAATAGAAGCACGACAAACAGATCTGTAAAAAAAAAATCTTCTTTATTGTAGAGCAAAATAAAATATTATTGTTTTTTTTTTTTTATAAAAACAACAGATCTGTAAAAGAATCTTGATATTTTTTCGGCGTGAAAAAACAGTAGAAAAAATAGATCAAGGGTGATATTTTTTTCGGCGTGAAAAACAGTAAAAAAAAAACAGATCAAGGGTGATATATATATATTTTTTTTTGATATTTTTTCGGCGTGAAGAATTATGTGAGATTAGGTTTAGACCGAAATATGAGATTGAGAGGCTAGAAATTATATTAACATAAATAGAAAAAAAAGTTATTATTTATAATTCTCAAAGTTTTTTCGTCCCAAAATAGACCCCAATCAACCACAACATGACACCTCAGCTTTGGAGATACCACATTGAACTCTCCATCTGACACATCAGCATTAACAGTTAACATATTTAACAGCAGTGTTATTGCTTATTTGTCAAATGGAGAGCATTCTGGGGAATAGGTGGACCAATGAGGTGTCTCCAAAGTTGACGTGTCGAGTTGTAGTTCAATGGAGTCTATTTTGGGAGGAGGCAATATTTTGAAGGGGTATAAATAACAAAAAAAAAAATTCTATTTATGTTTATATTTTTTTGTTCTGAGAAAAGCTTATGTCTTTGCTCCCTCACCTAATATCGAGAAATTGTGCACGCCCCTGTTACCTAACAAATATTCGTCTTTTTTTTCTATTCAAAGTAAAAATTAGTTATGATAATCCCAAATTTTCTAAAAGTTTGTTGATGGATTATAAAGATTCGCTGATAAGAATTATATATTGGTTTGTTTCATTCCGTTCATTATATTTCAGATTTGAATCTTGATACATTTTTCGATTATTTGAATTCTTCAATTTATTTTTTTCAATTATCCGATTCAGTTTATATTTGAGATCTTGTAGTTCATCCCTCCATTGTATATTTGTATATACTATACTAAGATTGGGTTTCTAAATTTTAGATCTGAAATTCTTTGTCCCAAGATTCTTCAATTTTTGTAATCTTCGATTCCGTTCGTAAATTTCAGATCTTTTTTTTTAAATTTGTTAAATTCATCGATATTTTTTTTTAAATTCTTCTATTTAGTATTGATTAATATTACTTTCCATTTCTTTTGTTTTGCGAATGGGATGTTTTGAACTATTTTGTAAAGATGCAAATATTTTTTGCAGAAATTACGGATAATAGTAATTTTTGTTTTTGTTTTGTTACAGAAACATATTGGACTGATTAACAATACTAAGATTCCGTTCGTAAGTTTCAGATCTGAAATTTTTCGAGTTTTTTTTTGACATTCTTCGATAATATTTCGTAAATTTCAGGTCTATTTCTGAAATTTGATAAATTCTTCAATTTTTTCTTTGAAATTCTTCGATTCTGTAATGAGAAAAAATACTTTCCATTCTTTAAATATGGGATGTTTTTAAATTCGTGATAATATGGGATGTTTTTGAATTATTTTGTAAATTTCAGATCTGAAATTCTTCGATCTTTTGCAGAAATTCTCCATATATATTTTGTAAATTCAGACCTGTTTCTGAAATTTTCGGAATTGTTCAATTCTTTGAAGAAATTCTTTGATTCAGTAATTATCAACTATACTTTTCATTTTCTAATAATGGGATGTTTTGAAATTCGTGATAATATGGGATGTTTTGAATTATTTTGTAAATATGGGAATATGTTTTGCAGAAATTGCGGATAATAGTTATATTATTAATTGTTTGTTACAAAAACAAATTTTTTTTCAAATAATCTCCATTTTTTATCCCTTGCAGTTCATCCCTCCATTGGTTGCACGTTTGATGATTCAGAGTGGTGCTACTATGTATACGCTGAGAAATGCACGCGGGAGTATTTGGGATGTTGAACTTATGATTAATCATTCAAAGGTCCTTTTAATATTTTTTTAGTTTTCGTATAATAATTTTTGATCCAAATTGCAAGCTCGCTAATCAAATGTTTCTGTTATTTAGGTTTCTTTTCAATCTGGCTGGAGTAAATTTGTATGTGACAATAACATTCAATTCGGATGGCTATTATTTTTTTGAAACATTGAGAATAAATTTCTTGATGTTATAATCATTGATCTTTCACTTACTGAGAAATTTCAAATATGTGGAATGAATTCTGATAATATGGCCATCGATGGTGACTTTTTTCGTGTTAAGTTGACCCGAACAAATATTGAACATGGTCGAATTGTGAGTATTGATTTATTTATACTTTTTTATGCAAAGAGTTTATTCATCACATGATAATCAATTTATTAGAATATTCCAAGGAATTTTTGGCAAACAACGGTTCTTGATTCAGTTCGGCAGAATGAGAACCGGGCATTCATAAGAAAAGATCTTCATCAATGGGTTGATAATGTTAAGTTGGAGGGTGACCGTGTCTACATTCAAAATGATTGTAGAGAATTTATCTCCTTTTTGCATCTTAAGGAAGATTGAGATGTCGAATTCAAGTTTCTTCAAGTACCAGGATTGGTGTTTCATCTTATTTTGCTTTGGAGATAATTTACTTTGAGGGTATTTATATCAAACATGTAAACCTCTGCGAAGATTGATTATCTCATCTTTGATTAGCTATTTGTCATATGCATTTCATTTTAAGTATGAAATTTAATTATCGATTATTCGAATTTTCAATCTTTGTAAAAATTGAGCATATCAATGCCCATTACATGATAGTATCAAAAAAAGAAAAATCAAAATATATACAAACAAACTATTTCATACACAGTAATTAAATAAAATTATTTTATGGTGTTATCATTTGTGCTCTATTAATGGACGATAATATATATTCAAAAATAATTAAAGATTATCTTGGTATATTTTGGGACACTAGTTTAAAGAATCCCGGTACATATTCTATATACTAAACCATTCCAATTCTTATAAAGGCATGTGATTAATACAATGGATATTTCCCCGTTAATCACTTCCACAATCATGTATTAGTATAAATGGACAGTAACTGAAATCAGTCCCATAATCATATATCATATATTGGTATCAATGGACAGTAACTGAAAGAATCCCGGTGATGATTTCATATATTATAACAATAGAAATTTTTATAAAGGCATCCTCATATGTTACCTTTGGTTGTCATAATGTCGCTTGAATATTCCATTAATTATTTTTATTTTTAAATTGTGGTTTGATTTTTTGTAGTAGTCATTATATCAGATCTTCAAGCAACATTATGTAATGTGTATTATATCTGCCGAATAATTATGTATAAATGAGTATCCATATTGTAGATACACCTATTATATCTTTAAATAATTATATCTACCGAATGCTACTGTATATATTGCTTTTATTAATTTCAATTATTTTTCTTTCTAATATGTATATAGAAATCGATTTTAATACATGTTTAATTAGATTGAATTTAAAGAAAAATAAAGTAAGAAAATATGACTTTACGAAATAATTGAAGTAAAATATATTACTATATATGATATTCCATATTAGTTGATGTTTAATATAACCATCCTTATGAATTATTATTATATATATCATGCTTATTAATATTAGAACTCATTCAAAAAAATTGATTATTGTTCAAAATAACCTCTTTGGTTATATCTCATATGGTTATTGTTCAAAATAACCTCTTCGATTTCATTACCTTAAATTATACTCCAAACAAAGGGCAAGACTCTTGTCAGACTGGACTAACAGATCATCCGTTAGGCCAAATTTCATACCGCTAGTACAAAAACCAATACATTATAGTAAAAAGTCAATACATCATAATACTAATACAACTAAGTTATGATTATGTACAACATGATTAACATAATATTATTTCACATCATACAAATATGATTACTATGTACATGAAAGATGCATTTTTTACTTTATGATCATTAATAATTACCAAAATCTAAATCCATGATATTAAATATCAACTAAGTTATCCTTTTGTAATATTTATGAATCCAGTTTTTACTTGGAGGCTACTTTTTGAGTTTTTTTTTATTATTATTTATAACTTCTGTTTTTTACCGGTGCTAATTTTTTTTTTAATGTTATACAGTTATATATATATATATAAAATCATATATGTATTATCATAGGTAGTGTAATAGTAAAATTACCAACCAATTTTATTTTATTTGTTCATCCAGAAGTTTTCTTCGGCATCGAATGAGAAATTCGGGGAAAGATTTCCGCAGACAAGACATTGGTTAGATTTTCTAAATTAATTCTTACATAAATGATTTCTTACGATTAGAATAAGACATTGTCAATATATTCCAAATTACTACTCATCGTACTTTCGAAGCCATTTGCCCATTTTTTTTCTAACTACGTAATTGGCATGGCTACACATGGTCTGTATATATGACAACCATTGATACGAAGGTGTATCTCATCGATGGTTTTGATAGAGTTATTCGCTCAAATAATATTGTTGTTGATCATAATTTGGTGTTAAAGTACCGTGGCAATTTTGTTTTTGACTTGACCGTTTTCACCAAGGATGGTATTGAGAGAAATTTGTACTACAATTATACCAAGTATGAAATAATTACTATTGGACTTCCAACATTTGAGGTTGAATCCTATATATTCATATAAATAATGCATACTTGGTGAGTTCAATTATCCTTCTTTTTAACAATCTATATTTCCTAACACTAACCAATACAATTCTTTTTTAAAAAATGATTTAATCATTTATTAATTTTCTTATATTATACAGCCTATTCCAATAGACATTGATTAGAGCAGATTTGTCCTTGTTTTTATTAGTATTTTAGTACGTTTTTCTATTTGTTTTTGGTGTAAGTTGAACGATTTAAGCTTAATCTCGTATTTTTATAATTTCAGCTTATTTTACCGCATTTTGATCGTAATTGATGCAAGTAGGTGATATTTCGTTGTTTTTCACCTTACAGCTAAGTAACCGAAAGAGTTTAACGCGTAATAGATGAGGTTCGATGTTCAAGAAGTGAAGAACAAGCTTTCCGGTGAAACGAGTAGCAAAAGATCAAGAACTGGAGACAGACGCGCAGTCGCATCGACTGACGCGACCGTCGACGCCCCGTCGACGCTAGCCATGATCCGCGTCAGTCGACGCAACTTGCTGAAGCGTCGATATCGACGCACCACTATCGACGCAACTTGCTGAAGCGTCGATGTCGACGCACCACTGTCAACGCAACTTGCTGAAGCGTCGATGTCGACGCACCCCGTCGACGCACCCGCCCAGCCGACGCACACACCTACTGACCAGACCTGCCGAGCACTGCCGACCAAGTCTGCCGAGTCCCGCCGAGCACTGGCACGCGGCAGTCGACGCGACGGCCCAGAATTCGGACTTTAGGGTTTCTTGTGCGCCAAGACTTGCAATATCTATATAAACCCTCATTATTTCGGATGTTGAGAGAGACACGACCCCCTAGGGTATTTTAGTTGATAATAAACATAATTCCACATCTCATAACGAGATTTGAAGACGGAGATCATGGATCAAAGAACAACGCGTTCAAAACATTGAATTCGCATTCGGGATTCAATCTTCGCCCAAGATCTACGTGCAACTCCGGAATAGCTGGAGCTTTTTACTGCTTTCATTAGTTACAATAAGTTCTCTAAACTCTTAGTTAAATTCGTAGTTAATTGCTTAGTTAATTTCTTAGTTAATTCTAGTTTTGATAATTAGTTTAATCATCTTTATGCTTGGATATTTGATATTAATTGGATATTAGTTAATTTAGTTAATTTATGCGATTTGATTTATGCTTAGTTATTCATTAGTCTTAGATTATTATGATTCATTGCTTAGTGGTAATTTCTTATGCTCATGTTCTTAGATTCGTTAATTAGTTTTAATCTTTAGTTGCGTATTATTGATAGATTATTTATTGCTCGTAGTTGATAATCTAGTTAGAGTTATTAGTTTAATTAGTTTTAGTTTAGTTATTGATTTAGTTATAATGATCAAATCAATCTCTTTTAAAACCCCAAATGTATATGTATTTTATTTTAGTTCATAAATTGAGAAAAACAACGAAAGGACCAAACAGTTATTTCCTCGAGAGATACGACTCGAGTCAAACTTACCACCCTACAGTTACCTCGAACACTTGCGAGCAAAGTAACGTGATTTTAAATTAAATTATTAAAACGGGGTGCACAAAAGTTTGAGTCAAAAATTTGGCGCCGTTGCCGGGGAAGCAACGAGTAGGAATTAAAAAATGTTTTTCGTTTTATTTTCTTTTTGATTTATTAGTTTATTTTTATTTTTTACTTGGAATTTGCCATTTGGTACGTTGATGTATTGTTGAGTTTATGCAAGGAAGGCGATCACTTCAACGTGACCTTGTACCATTCATTGACAACATCCACCGTTCAAATCCACCAAGACCAAGACCCGTTTTTATTCCCGAGGATGATTCCTCAACAGCAACTGATTTCGCTTGTGATCAAGTTTCCGAAATTATGTTAGAAGCAAATCCGATTCGAAACGGCGATTCACCACTGAGATCACCACCACGCCCCATTATTGCGAGACAAGATGCGAGGAGAAACGAGGGAGTCGACCAGTAGCAAAACGTAATCGGTCACCAACCTAACATGGCGAATATGAGGCACAACGAAGAGATGAATAACAATGCTATTCGCCAACACAACATCGAGAACGTGGCAATTAGGAATGAAGATTTTCTGCAACATAACGCGTATGCTAACAATCAAGGGAACATGAATGATTGGTTGGAGAATCAAGATCATGGTTACGAGCAAAATAATTTCGGAAGGAGATACGAGCGCGAGCACCATTACGCGCATGACGACCACTATGAGAGAGCTAAACGTCGACTGGCGCGACCGTCGACGCCCCATCGACGCGAGCCATGATCCGCGTCAGTCGACGCAGCGTCGACGCAACTTGCTGAAGCGTCGATGTCGACGCACCACTGTCGACGCACCACGTCGACGCACTATCGACGCAACTTGCTGAAGCGTCGATGTCGACGCACCCCGTCGACGCACTCGCCCAGCCGACGCGCACACCTACTGACCAGACCTGCCGAACGCTGCCGACCAAGTCTGCCGAGTCCCGCCGAGCCACCGGAACGCGTCAGTCGACGCTACGCGACGCACCATCGACGCGACGGCCCAGAATTCGGAATTTAAGGTTTCTTGTGCGCCAAGACTTGAAATATCTATATAAACCCTCATTATTTCAGATTTTGAGAGAGACACGACCCCCTAGGGTATTTTAGCTGATAATAAACATAATTCCACATCTCATAACGAGATTTGAAGACGGAGATCAAGGATCGAAGAACAACGCGTCCAAAACATCGAATTCGCGTTCGGGATTCATTCTTCGCCCAAGATCTACGTGCAACTCTCGGAATAGCTTGAGCTTTTTACTGCTTTTCATTAGTTTACAATAAGTTCTCTAAACTCTTAGTTAAATTCGTAGTTAATTGTTTAGTTAATTTCTTAGTTAATTCTAGTTTTGATAATTAGTTTAATCGTCTTTATGCTTGGATATTGGATATTGATTG
>BMAC01001168.1:14865-55283 GCA_014905375.1 Phtheirospermum japonicum | reverse complement strand
GGCTGACACAAACAAAAGAAAAAAAATCGAGAAGCTTGAAGATTTTCTTGGAGTGGAGATTGTTGATGATGGGTTGAGATTCGTTTCCATCAAGAAACTTAAGGATTTTCTTGGGGTGGAGATTATAGAGGATAAGATGGGAAGACTTGATTATCTCAAGAAAGAGGAGGAGGGCAAGTCGATTACCATCTTGGCTAGCTCAAACCGAGGTGAAGAGGAGAGGTCGATTGATATTCTTAAAGTTCTCAAGGGGGATATTGGTTGGAAACCCGGAGTGATAAAGGGAGCTAGCCCTTGGACTTACTTGCATAAACTTGTTTTGGAGGATGATATCACACTACCTCGAGAATTTCAAAGGCATTTGAATCCAAATCTTAAGAAGACCGTGGACGACGAAAAGATGACCGAGGACGAAAAAGGAAGGTTGATGGCCCCGAGGGATAAAACGAGATGGAGGATGTTGGTCGATAATGAAAAGTTGAATGTGGATACCAAGAACGGTCCTTTCCCTTCCCCGTTGCTCGACCACATTTTGGAAAAGATACCCGGCCATTACTCCTTTTATTTTTGGGATGAGTCCTCGAGTCACTTCAAAACAACAATTCCACCCGAAGATCTACCCATGACGACTCCTATTTGCCCGATGGAATCACTAACCGGCCAATATTCTTTTCAATTCCTAGATGAGTCATCGGGCCACTACAAAATTACCATTCCACCCGACCATCGAGCCGATATGATACGGGGAACTTTTTCTTTTTGGCGGATCTTATATGAGCTATGCAATGCACCAAAGACATTCAAAAGAGTGGATCCTCCCGACAAGGAGGAGATCATTTTGATGGACCCTCCCATTATCTTCCCACCTTGATCGAAAAGGGAGTACGTCGAGCTAATGACGTAAAACAAGCGCTTCTTGGGAGGCAACCCGAGTTCTTTCCATTTCTTTCTTTCTTTCTTTCTTTCTTTTATTGAAAAATCCAAAAACATTCAAAAATTCAAAAATCCAAAAACATTTGAAAAATTGAAAAATAAAAAACAATATATTTAGTTGAGTTCATGTACATATTTCCTTGTGTTTTTATTTTCGTGTGATTTTCTTTTCTAGGTTTTGTTTGTTGACTCCAACCTTGGGCGAATGGATAGTGAGTAGCATTCGTGGAGCCGGGAGTTACTAGCCATGCTCTATTTTCGCTTGGATTGCTTGATTCTTAGGTGGACCACACCGAGCTCGACTCAAACTTGCTCGGTTAAGGAAGTTTCTATTCACCCTCCTTTTACTTGATTTTCATTAAAATGCAATGAGGGCATTGCATGGTTTAAGTGTGGGGTGGGTAGGTGGTTAGGGTCCGGGGTTTACAAGCATGTTTTGTCATTCTTAACTCGAGCCTTGGCGAAGTGACGCTTACTACTTGCGCTTTTATATGGTTGAGTCGATTTTTGTGTCTTTTATGTCTCGATTACATGTTTGAACAACTCCACGTGCTTGGAAGTTTGAATAGTTTACTTGTCGAGTTTTTGCATGTTTATGGCCTCTTGTGTGAGGGGTTGAATTTGTGTGCTTCGTCCAAACCTGCCTATATATATATAATCAACATTTTCTCGTGAAAAGATTGCAAAACTCTAAAAGATCTTTTGATTTCGCTCCCAAATTCGGTGCAAACTAGTGAGTAGCCTTGTGTGATTTATCGGCTTGCTTGCATTTTTATGGAAATTGCATTGAGGAGGTTTGACTTTACTCGTACATGATTGAATTTGAAAATGACCTCGAGGCACATATATCACCCTTGTTTAGGCTATATTCATATATGTAAGCTACTTAAAAGTCCCAAATGATCCCCCTTGAGCCTTTATCCCGTTTCTTGTTAGCCGAGCTCGATTTTAGCTCTTAAATCTCCATGATTGTGAGGTAAGAAATTTTATTGTTAGTTGACGAGAGATGTGTGGGAAATCAATCGTGGGTTTTGGGTTTTGAGTTGCTTATACAAAAAAAAAAAGAAAAAAAAAGAATAATACTCCAACACAAATCAGGAAAAGTGATAAAGCGTGCGTTCATTTGTAAAGCCTAATTTAAAGGATAAGTTTAGTGAAAAGAAGCAAATTCAAAAAGCTTTTAAGTGTTCTGAAATAAAATTCGGGAAAGAGTATGTAGGAAGAAAGGGTTTCGAATGAGAGTTTGGCAAATGGGAAAGGTGAAGCGATTATAAGCTTCGGGTTTTAAAAATTAGGATCTTGTGTGTTATTGATCGCGTTTGATCGTGTGTTAACCACTATATCCAAATATTCCATACCTTACCAAAGAGACAACATTACAACCCATAATAAAGACCTCTTTCGATTCTTATTTGGTCATGTACTATGAGCAATTTCGAGCGTTCGATTTGTGAAATCTTGACGAGTGCATGCATTGTCCGATTTGAGCGTATACACGTCCTATCTACTAAACACTTGAGCGAATCGAGCGAACACCCTCAAAATTCCATTTGTGAGGAAGTCATCGATTTGGCTTGCATTTGAGAAAGAGTAATACGAGTAATGCTTGACGATAGCGAGTCTATGTTGATATTTCCATCATATAAATAAAGACAAGAACAAGGGTTTTTCTTCTTACATAATATTCATTGCATGTACACTCTCGATTCTTTTCGTTGTTCGAGGACGAACAAACCGATAAGTGTGGGGTAGTTGTTTTGCATGTAATTGTTGTGTTTTTTCTTGTGTCTGTAGTTAGAGTTTAGCGTCGTTTTTAGTAGTTTTGAGTCATTTTTCATTAGGTTTTAGGTTTTTTTCTTGTTCATTATCTTTTTGGCTTTCAGTGTACTAAGTGTGAGGTGTTTGTGCTATTTTTTGGGTTTTTATGTTTGAATTCTTGTTTTGTAGGTGGCTAAAAGGGATTATATTCGCTCGATGGATGTCTCAGTTGTTGTAATATAAGCATAACTCCAAAACCACTTGTGCCATTTGCCTCTACATTATACCATTGGAAATATTAGAGAATTTTCTAGAACTTTTGTGTTTACAACAATTCCAAATTTCGAGTGTAAAAATGGTAAAAATAGCTTTAAGTGGAGACAGTTCATCATCGCCTCGTTTGTGGCAGGTTTTGGTGCGGAGCCCATAACTCTCGGAAGAAAACTTCAAATGACACAATTCAAAAGCCAGATGATGGAAAAGAGAAAGGACTACATTTTACATGAAGACATCATTGGCTAATTTCAATTTTTTGGCAGTCTATAGACTGGGTTTCTGTCGAATCGACTGCCTGGCAGAGAGTTGGCTGTTCGGGACTGGGCAGTCGATCGACTGCTTTGTCAGTCGATCGACTGAGACGCTGGGAGTTCGGCCATTTTGAGCATTTTTGGACGTTTTTGACCCTACAAACAACTATATAAAGCCTACACCTTGCACATTTGAAAGACAACTCCTCTCCCAACCCAAGCTAGGGTTTGGGATCAAATTACTCTCAAATCTCTTGGATAATCTTCTCTCTTAGGTTTTAGATTCAAGTTCAAGCTTTTATGTAATTTCTTTTTTCCCAGATTAGATTTAATTTCAATCACCCCTTGGGTTTGTAAGCCTAAGAAGAATCCAAATACTCCTTTGGATTGTTACTTTGATACAATTACATTCAAGCTTTGTTTCATTTCTTAATTCAAGTAAGTTTCCCTTCAATTTCATGTTTTATGCTTTAATTCTATGTTTGTTCTTCATTTTCATGCTTTGTTCTTCATTTTATGCTTTTTTTCTTAACACCTTGAATTCATGATGAAACTTGTGAATTGGCTATGGAATCTACATGAGTGACACATCTAGATCATAGATCGGCCCTTGGATTGTCTTGATTTTGAGATTTTGCTATGCTTTATTTGCAATTTTATTTTTATGCTTTGTTTCATGCTTAATCCTAGATCTAGGCTTTGTTTCTTGTTTATTTTTCTTAAAGTTTCAAACTTTTTTGCTAATTTCCATTGCTCTTTACATTTTTGCTTTCAATTTTTGTTA
This sequence comes from Phtheirospermum japonicum, assembly GCA_014905375.1. NCBI lineage: Eukaryota > Viridiplantae > Streptophyta > Magnoliopsida > Lamiales > Orobanchaceae > Phtheirospermum > Phtheirospermum japonicum. The sequence goes on along the minus strand of BMAC01001168.1, from coordinate 51,281 downwards.
ATTTGCTTTATTTAGGATTTTATGCATAGTTGTACCTTGTGCATGCATGCTTGTACTTGGTGAAACATTGCATTTTCTTGCTTATTTTCATTATTGCTTTGCATTTCTATTTGAGGCATACGATGAGGCATCCGACCAACTTGATATTTCAATTTCTAGGATAGTTTAGCTATTTTAATTATTTTATTTTCATTTTCCCTTTATTTTCTAAGCTTGAAACACTTTGAATCTCACAATTGAATCGATCTCCGATAAAACCGAGCCATGAACTCGTTGATTTATTTCAACACCACAAAAATTATAACTTCAATCGTGTTAGCAATTTCATCATCAAACATAATGATGATGAGTACCAGGCAACCACACATCCATACAAGATTGCTTTTCATAACCATACTGGCTTTCGTGCTTTGAATAAACTTTTATCCATACCAATGTATGGTTTTAGGTTTATCATGATTAGTGATATACATTCTGGAGAAATTAGCGAAAGGTGCTTGGTTGGTAAGATAACATATTTAGTGATGGACTCCAAATTATCGATTTTCCATTTTTTCAGAATATATATGAAAATATTGTAATAATAATTACTGAAGATGGATTCCAAATTATTAACTCCAATCTATTTTTACTTTTTTTGTTAGATGTAATTGCTGAAGTAATAGCATGTGATCATATAACACCAATTGAGAAAACAGGAGGGAAAAGAACGACAGCCAGATTACAAGATACTCTGTAAGGCACTTTACTCCACATTATTTAGTTCTGATCGGAGGTCAATAAAAAATATTTCAACCTTTTGTTCGTTCAATTTTGTAGGGGGAGACAATTTCATGCACATTTTGGAATAAGTTTGTCGCATAAATGGCAAACTATTGGAGGAGCAGTTTTGAACGTCCGGTGGTCATTATTCTCCAAATTTCGATGATAAAGAGCTATAAAGGTTACTTTAAGAATTTAAATTCTCCAATTTTTATTATTTATTTATATATATCGCTACATTGTATAATAGTTATATTTTCACCCGTGCGATCTTACTGAAGTAAGAATATAACACATATCCGTATGAAAATCAGGTGTTAAGGGCATACAAAATTCAATGTAATCAAAGTCGGTTGTTTATTAACGAGGATATTCCTGAAATCTTGAGTTTTAAATTTAAGTAAGTTTGGATAAATATTTTTGGGAAATTGCAATTTTTTAATTTTGTTTTTACATCTAAATTTATTATTATGATTCATACTAATTTTAATGCTGGAAAATCACGATTAATACATTTATTTAAAGGATCATTGGAGATGGTCGTGGTCGTAAGATAACCTCTCGAAGCTTTTCCAACACGGGTACAAGTCATGGTTCTGGAACTTTAGAGGATTTCATTTTTTTTTTTGGAATTCAAACAGATTGTCGATTTGTGTGATATATTGGAGGTATGATTACTTCGATATATTATATATAAATAAATTATATGAAATATTGCTCTTCTAGTTTTTATGTTAATTACCAATTTATTAATTTCAACATATGTAGGAGGGATTTTTTGTTGTGTATGGTACTATAATGAACATCCAAATGGCTTATAATTGGTTTTATAATGCCTGCGCCATACATTCTACTAAAATTGATGATGCCAAAGGCTCTAAGTGTAGAGAATGTTTTGCTGTTCCAAAATTGACTGAACCAAAGTATGTTAAATCAAGTTATAACTTCATATTCCGCACTTTGATTTACACTCACTTAACTGTGCGATATAAATACATATCTCTATAAATATATTGAATTTATTTATTTTATTTAGATTTAGGTTGACAGTGCGAATTCAAAATGATTCTGGAACAACTTTCTTTGTGCTGTTTGATGAGCATATTGAACCATATCTCAATAAAAGTGCATCAGAATTAAAGAAGTTTCTTGAAATGGTAATATAATCCTACACATATTTTTTGCGTAGACTATGTATTAGCATCAAGACGGAATAGCAATAAGATGATGTTTTGTAAGATAATCTTTTTCAAATATGGATTGACAATATTATATATCTTTTTGTTTTCACAATGTAGAATACATACACATAAATTATTATATAGATTCTAGTTTCAGTGTTCATCTATAATTATTATATACATTCTAACTTCAGTGTTCAATTAGGATGACGATCTTGACTCTTTCAGGGATGAGCTTGATCAATTCATAGGAAAGAAATGTTTGTTCAAGGTGAAAATCCAAAATTATACACTTACTCAGCGTACAAGAATATACGGTGTTGCCAAGATGACTGAAGATCTTGAAGTTATCAATAAATTTGTTAACAAAGAGATCTCTAGCAAGGTTATTTACTAATATGGCATATTCTTATTTGTATTTTTTCTCATACATATATTTTTTTTTATGTACAAATCTTCGGATGTCATATTAATTTTGAAAATCTATATTTCATTCTAAATTACCTCTGAAAATTTAAATTCTGTGTAGGGGCTTCCATCTGATGATAATATCATCTTCATAGTAGGTGCTACAAACCTCAATCCTAATTTCAACTATGTTAGTAGATTGACATCTTAAGAATTTTTACATTCATTTCCTTTCTGTAATGTTGATATTATTCTTCTTCCGCATAGAGTAACATAAGGCATTGTTTGTTTATATTTATATGATCTACAGCATACTGTTTGTTCAATTGGAGATAGTGCGACCTCATCTGGATTTTCAACTCTGAAACGGAACCGTGGTAATGTGGATTTTATTGTTGATAATGATGAGTACGAGTCACATCAATCAACCACTTTGAAGAAGGGGAAAGTGAAGGTTGAGAAAGAATAATTACAATCGAGCTTTGGGTGTTTGAATAAACATTTTCGTATTTTCATTTTGCCATATTTGGCATCAAACTATTTAATTTTCCTAGCTTCCTTTCGGTTGTTGAATAACAGACCATTAGTATTGGATGAGTAGTTTTTAATTAAATGGGTCATTTCACAAATTGAAGTATTAATTATCATGTATGGCAGAATGTTTACATTGTTTACGACATTTTCTGTTTATTTTGGATATTTTAAATTTCAAATTAGCTAATTTCAAAATGCTTCCACTTAATTGTTTGGTTGCTATTGGAATATTTTACAACTTCGAACAAGAAAATTATTAGGTCTGTAGAAAAAAATTAAATATTTTGGTGATTAATATTGTTTAAATATGTAACTGCATCTTACTAAAGTCTAATTATACAACATTTAAAAACTAATCCACCATTAAATGATATTTAGTAGAACATAAAGTGTAAATAAAATAGACCCTGCAGCAGTATCATCGATTCAATCTTACATGTCACTTATTCCATATGTTGTATTGTTAGAGGATATTGTTGAACATGTGTCTGTCATAGTTACCATGTTTAGATAGTACTTGGGCACACGCATAATTATTGTTACATACTACCACCGTTCTTCTTATTTTATTTTTCTTGTCTGCATCTCACAAAAATCGCCATCGCTTCCCTTTTTTTTCCAGCAAGTTCTGCACTAGTTCTGCAAATGTTTAGGAATCCAAATGAATTACTTATTGCGTTCTCTCAAAATTTGATGCTATTTTCATTTTCCCCAAATTAGATTCCAGCTTCAGTGAAAATTTAATAATTACTACTAAATAATGATCCACTGTGTAATCATTTGGAAATCCATTCTGATGTTCACTACTTGGATTTTTATTTTTATTTTTGGCAGATCCGGGACAATGATTAAAGTCTTCGATTCTCACTGTCACTTACAAGATCCAAGAATCCTAAACATGGCCCCTAAGCTCATAAAAGAGGCCATCGACACCGGCGTCATTCATTTCGTTGTAAACGGAGTGTCCGAAAAAGATTGGCATTTAGTCAAAGAAATGAGTGACACCTATACATCCGTTATTCCCAATTTTGGCCTTCATCCCTAGTTCATATCCGGCCGATCGCCCGATTGGCTAAACACTCTTAAAAAGTTTCTCGTTGCCAACCCTAATGCAGCCGTCGGAGAAATCGGTCTGGACAAAGACTCAATCAGAAAACAAATAGATTTCACGGACCAAGTCAAAGTTTTTAGACAGCAGCTTCATCTCGCGAAGGAGCTTCAAAAGCCGGCATCTGTCCACTACGTCCGGGCTTTCGACGATCTTCTCGAAATTCTAAAACCGGTTGGCCCGTTTCCTAGCGGCGTGATATTGCACTCGTGTTATGGCCGAGCTACTTTTAGGGCATGTATGTGCATTTTCTTCTATTTGTTCGCTAGCTAATTTTTTTACCCACAATTTTATTCATTTCTATTTTTTTTAATTTTCTCTGACGTATCATTCGAACACATGTAGCCTCTCTTTCCTGGACAAAGCAGTGTTGATCATCTAGTTGAAATAATTAAGGTGCGGTATTAATTTTTATTTTTGTGGGGTACTCTAACGTGCAAGTGTTTTTATGTGCACATTTGAATTGATTTTGTATTCATTTATTTATTAATTAATATTTTAGATTTTGGGGACGCCAACTAGAGAGGAAATCAAGTGCATGAATCCAAATTACAGTGAATTTAAGTTCCCTCAGATTAAAGCCCACCCTTGGCACAAGGTTTGTTAAGAACGCATTTCTCATTGCTCTATTTTCTGATTTTCCGGGTAACACTAGTATCATAATCCCTTGTTCAAGAAAGTAAAAAAGAAAGATATAAGAACAGTGAAAAATTAGTAATTAAAAAAAAAAGAAAAGAGATGAGAAATAGATCTGAATGGAGTTATTTTTTAGGTGTTCCATAAGAGAATGCCAGCTGAAGCAGTGGATCTTGTCTCAAGGCTTCTCCAGTATTCACCTACTTTACGTTTTACCGCAGTAAGACATTGTTTTATTTATTTTTGTTTAATCGATTATTGCTCGTATTTCACTATTAGTGTTTTCTCTTAAATAATTTCTTATTTTGTTTTATTTATCAGTTGGAGGCTTGTGCACACCCCTTTTTTGATGACTTGAGAGAACCTAATGCGTGCTTGCTTAATGGGCGATCGTCGCCTCCTCTTTTTAACTTTGCAGCTGAAGGTAAGTAAATTTGATATTTTAATACTTAATATTTTTTGACTTTATAACAAAATATCGTTCTTTTAACTTTAGCTCCAGAAACATTTTATATGACATAGGAGCCTATAAACTGTTTTAAATAAGCTTAGCCAAACACCCCCAGACGTGTCTAATTTGATCTGTTGTAACCTCGGACAATGTCTTATATGGTGGAGCGTGTGGTTGGCACTGGTTCATTCGGAGTTGTATACCAGGTAAATATTTTATTTTATTTTATTTTATATTTTTTGGGGAATTGACATTTTTTTTATTGTCTTCCCTATGATTTGTGCTGCAGGCCAAATGCCTTGAGACGGGTGAATCTGTCGCTATAAAGAAAGTGCTACAGGATAAGAGATATAAAAACAGAGAGCTCCAGATTATGCGAATGCTTAACCATCCTAACGTTGTTCATCTTAGGCATTATTTCTACTCCACTACTGAAAAGAACGAGGTTTACCTTAATCTCGTTCTTGAGTATGTTTCGGAAACTGTTTATCGTGCATCGAGGCATTATAGTAGAGTGAACCAATACATGCCTGTCATATATGTCCAGCTTTATACTTACCAGGTACTTAGTGTATATCTCTTGATCCCCGTTATCACATTTTTTTTTCTTTCTGTTTTTACATTATTAAACCTTTCATTTGTCTTGTTTTTTTTGTAAATTGCAGATTTGTCGTGCATTAAATTATATGCATAGAGTTATTTGTGTATGTCACCGGGACATTAAACCACAGAATCTTCTGGTATGATAATTAAAATAATTTTCTTTGTCTGTATATTTATTTGATGTTTGGAATGTAATGATATGATGCTTGGTGCAGGTTAATCCGCACACGCATCAACTTAAGCTTTGTGATTTGGGGAGCGCAAAGATGTTGGTATGTTTTTTTTGATTTCATATAGTTTAATAAAAAAATATTATTGTATTAATATTAGTTTTAGTTTGCCGTGTCTTAGATTCTATTGAAATTTGGTAATATAATTAATATAATCACAATATTTATTATTATTTATTTTGGTGTATTCCTGCTTTCATTTTATTTTTTTTTAATTTTTTTTAACTTTCTAGAAGGTAACTTTTGTAAAACCGTTCTAGTAAATGGACTTTCCAGAACGGTATTTTCAAAAAACCGATCTGGAAAGTATAACTTACCAGAACGATAACTAAAAATACCGTTCTGGAAAGTCGCACTTTTAGAACGGTATTTCAAAATACCGTTCTGGAAAGTGTGACTTTCCAGAACGGTATTTGAAAAAACCGTTCTGTAAAGAGAGACTTTTCAGAACGGTATTTTAAAATACCGTTCTGAAAAGTCGCGATTTCCAGAACGGTATTTCAAAACACCGTTCTGGAAAGTGTGACTTTCCCGAACGGTATTTGAAAAAACCGTTCTGGAAAGTGGCGGATGAACATGGGATTGTACCATTCTAGAAGAGAAAAATTATTTTCTAGAATAGTTTTTTTTTACCCTTCTAGAAAGTCTGTCAATCCAGAAGGGTAAAAGAAGGCGTTCTGGAAAGTCTGCCAATCCAGAACTATGTCACTACAGAAGGTACAGAAAGGCATTCTGGATAGGCAGAATTACCCTTCTGGATATGCAGTTTCTGCACTAGTGACTTTAATAATGTCCTCCAATTTGGTTCCAACTTTGCAAGGATTTTTATGGGAGCGGATTCAGAGGCTTCGGTTAGTACCTATACTCAATACAACGAAATTGTAATTATCCATTTGATGTTAATGTGACTGGATCTGCTGCGTTTTAGTTTTTTTTTTTAATTTTAAAATTTTGATTATGCTATGTACTTTGATGTTGTGTGTATAAATATAAATTTTGGCGACTATACAATTGAAGATTTTCAAACTATGATGCGTAATCCATAGTTGTTAGAGTGATTATAGATCTCTAACCAAAATTATATGAACTTTTCAGAACAAAATATCGGAAGAAGCATCTTCATTTTTGATGATATAGTTGATCTGCCGTGTTATACAATCCAGAATATTCGGGGTAGCAGCTGGATCATACAGCTTGAACGTCGGGATCGAGATGTACTTATTTTATCCTTTGTTTCTTTTGTGCAAACAGTTTGATTAACAACCTAATTTATGTAATTGAACAATTGTTTGCAAATGGTTTGGTTTAGCTTATGTTACTTCTTGGCAGATACATTTTGGTAATGGTTGTCTTAGATTTGTATCTGATAGAAACTTAACAAATGGTATGATGTTTCTTTACACAATTATTGAACCTATGATCTTTGATGTTACAATAATGGATTCAAGATGCGTTGAGAGTATGGAATTAGCTGCACAGTCTATCGTAAATCTAGATGTGGCTCGACCTACTTTCTGAATCACTCTAACCAAAACTCATTTCGAACGTGACCGCATCATGAGTTATTCATCCAAAACTATTGTATTACTCAAGTTAATATTCCTTAATCCGAAACATTAATTATATTATATATTTAGGTTTTTCCAAAATCTTTCTAGCGGGATTATATAATTTCTTCGAACTGTTGCTATAATAGTAAGGTCACTATTAGGCATGACATATTGAAGTGGAGTTTGGGCAGTGATCGTTATTGTATGCAATCTGGCTGTAGACAATTTTTCGATCACTTTGGGCTACAGATAGACAGTGTTATTCAGTTCGAACTACTTTACGTGCCGGGATTGGTTTTCAATCTCACCATAATTTAAGAGGATGTAGCAACCAATGCCACCAGGCTATTTACACGTTCGTAGAAGATGATTCATCAATGAGGTGTTCCAGAAGACTACAATGATGAACATCCCAATTTTAAAAATATAAAATTTCAGATTACCAATATTTACTTCATGTCAGGTATTCATGTTAAGTTGCGCACATTTCTAAACTATGTGTTTATGTTTGTGAGTGATTAATGTTACAATAACATTCTTATTTTAACTTCTTATTCACTGTATTATGTTATTTTGAAGTACAAGTTCAGCTGACAAATAATCAGACGATTCATCTATTATATTAACATCTATTTATTATACTTCTGTTACAAAACTCCAGAAACCACTATGATTGATTAATTATAAGGAACATTTCAGGCTGCATATATGAAATAATATTTCATACAGTATTTTCATCAAACTTAAAAATTACCTTCTCCTATATTCTAAAATTAACCATATATATTACAAATAATACTCAACACAAAAATGGAATATAATCTACTAATTAAAATATCAAAGAAATAAATATTTACCATTACAATATGATCATCAAATCATCGTGTTTTATATTTTCGTAATATTTGAATGAATATCAATAAGAAGATCTTCAAGATTATCATTATATTAAATCAATAGAATTACTGTTCAATAATTATCATGAAATTTTGATTTCAATGCAATAACTAATTGTATAAATGATTAGGATTTGGCTTACGGAGATATTATATAATCTAAATAAAATATATCTATTATACACTCCATATACAACATATGTTAACTTTAAGTATTGCATAATAGATTATGTTTACACGCGCGCCAATGTTTTTAGGGGGAGTCCATCATACAATCCAAAAAACGGATCTTATTGAGTAATATTGAAGATCTATATATATCAAAAATATCTATTATACACTCCATATATAACATATGTTAACTTTAAATATTGCATAACATGTTATGGGTAATATTAAAGATCTTCAATTTCTTCCATATATGATCATCGCCAGTTCTTATAAAAGTGTCCTAAACTCTGTTATAAAAAGCAAGATTTCATTATAATCATACGTATACACCTTAAAAAATGTTCTAAACATCATTGATACATGTAAAATAATTTTACATTCTGCGTAATTTATACCATACAAATAAAAAATTCCACAGGTTTCTTTTCTCTCCGATTCGATATTTTGTCATGTTCAATTATCAATTTCACATCTCTTCACTATTTTGATCCCTTAACTCAATGTGTAGTATGACTGATGAAGATCCAAAAAATAGTAGAATTATAAAGAAGGCCTTTCTACGGAAGAAGCGATCTAATGGCAATTTTTCTATTAAAACTTTATTTATACTGAATTATTACACATATATTTTCTTAACTACTCTATTTGTAGATGCAAATGAAAATTATTCTGCAGAGAATTCACCAACATTCGGTATATTCTGTCAAATATTATCACATAATGTCTACAAATTTTCTTTAAATAGTGTAATAAAATGTTACTACATGATACTTTAAGGATATGAATTAATTTAATGACCACGAATTATGCAAACATGTTGAACTGTGTATGTTAGTGATATATGTTTTATAAAATTATTAATATCTCTTGCAAAATTATATACAATCATATAACTTGATCATGTTCAATTGGTTCAATATTTTCAAAGGTATTACTTCTGAAATTTCTAAGAAATAAGTCCAAGTTCAAGTGCAAAGAAGATCCAAAAGTCGTTAATGGATAACAAAAGAAATGAAAATTCATAAGGTAACTATAATTGACTTTTAACTTTGTGATTATTGATTTTATTTGGGTGTATTCATTGAAATTATATTAGTTCATTTTATTAATATTTTATTATAATTTACCAAAGTTAAGTTTATGAAAGAGTTACATTATAATTCCAACATCTCATGTGTAAACCTACACATACTATATATATATATATATATATATATATATATATATATATATATATATATATATATATATTATTTCTTTAATTTCACATAGTGTTTTTGTACAATTTTTTAGATTGTTCCATTTCCACTAATAGAGATATAAATAGACCTCGAATCGGGTTGTACGAACTCAAATATTAATATCGCCTTCTCAACCATTATCCAATATATGAGTAATTGAATAAGAATATTATTTGTGTGTGTATGTTTCTAAGTAGTCAAAGTATGGCATTATATATAAATTGGTGTTTATTAATTTGTTGTTGTACTCCCTATTTTACACTTAGTTTTATTTTGTGTATATATGAATAATCTATGATCAATCACCTGGATATTCTCATGGATTAATTTCAGCAAGTTCGGTAACTAATGTTCAATGCAATGACAAGTTTTTCGGTAATTTTATTTTTTTGCTTTGTTTTAATAATATTATTTAGCCTTCATTATAATAACATCTCTCAATTATGAATAAAAAATAGGGTTTTTGGAGAAGTGATGTAATTTTAATTTGTATTAATTAAATATATTTTGTTATGTTGTAGGGAATATTCAATCTCATACACAATTACCGTTATCTGATATAACTAATGGTAAGCAATTTACAAACCAAATCGCATATTTAAGTAATAAAACACTTCCACAACTTAATTTTTTTTTTCGGAACACAATGACTAATCAAGGTTATTATTTTTGTGTAGTCGGCTCTCGAACGTCTCATGGTCAAAATACCATTCAAATAACAAGTATTGTTATTGATCCTACCAGACGATTATACAACAGTTTTGAAAACTTACCTGATAGAAATCAAATGGTTCATACAACAATGTCTAATTCACAAGGTTGTTTTCTTTTAGGGAACTTCTACGTACCTTCACGGCACCATTCTTCACTTAGTGGGGTTTAATAGGGACCATTAGATCAATTTTGGGCTTTTAATATTAAGAGATCTATGGTTGTAAATGTAGGGGGTGGGGGGCATGGTGCCTTGAAGGCACTGTAGACTTTTCCTTTCTTTTAATACCAAATGTCTACATATTATTTAAAAATAACATATATTACTTATCTGTATTTTTTGTAATATGGTAAATATAGTTCAATGTTTTCCTATTTATAATATTCTTATATTGTCATTTATGAGTTTTGTAAACATAAAAATATATTTATGTTAAGTCTTTATTTATGTGAAAATAATTTTTTTGGTTTACTAATAAGATAATAATATTAATTTGCAGCAAATGCCACTAATGCAAGGAATGCTAGAAGAATTAATTTGTAAAATCATCGGGTAGGTCAATGCAATTTTTTTTATAAATATTATATGGAATTTAAATATTATTATTCACTATGAATATAAATTAACAATGTATTTTTTATTATAATAATTCTATACTTTATTAATTATTAATACATCGTCTAAGAATAATGGTTCAATGGCAAACATCCCAACAAATCAACCAGGAAATAAGGCTCTAAATTCTTCAGGTGTTAACAAAATTACGTCTCATTATCTTTATTGTATTATTAAACTTAATATATGTATCGTTTTCATATAAAATATTTTTGTCTACCAACTATTACACCCAGCGCAACATTTTTTAGAATATTAAGATTACAAACCTTATTGTTTATAAGATACTTAACAGATCAAGCCTACACAAAAGATAACTGTCGCAGAACTGTGTACGAAAAAATGATAGACTCAACAGGTTTATTTTCCTACTTTACACATATAAATCATGCAACAGATACCATAAAAATTTCTCATATGATATGCACCATATTATTTTCTATAAGGGTATGTCTATAACGGTGATCCAACCTTTAGTTTCAATTTCTGCCATTCCATTATGTGGTACGGTAAAAGAAAAGAAAAGTTGAGTATAGTTGTGACTCGGCTTGGTTAAGGTTTTCGATTTGCCTGTTGTTTCTTTGTGTTTTTAGCTTTCTTTTGTATTTGACGCTTTTATTGAGTGTATGCAAGGTCGTCAAACCCTTGGGAATGATTTGACTCCTTATATTTTGAATCCCGAGCAATTAAGGCATTTAAGATGTCCCTCGATTACTACTCTAGATATGGCAAATAATCTTCCAAATACCGGCCCGTTTCCCAATCCCAATGGGAAATATCCATGGGTTGATCCTCAAAGTTCTAGTTCTCCCGAGCCCTTTATTCATGTCGAGCAATCCCCACCATGTGATAAGCCCGAGATTTTGACTCCCAATCTAATGAGCCCTCCCGACCATGCAATAGGAAATCAAGGGAGTGGTTTTACCACTCATGAACATGCCATGGGCCTACCCCAAGGTAAAGCACAAATTCCCAATCCTTATGGCAATGGAGGTTACATTCCTAACGTGGAAGGGCATGGTGCAAAGCATGTTGGGAATGGGATGAGTTTTAATGGTTTTGGCAACTTGGGAGGGCATGGTGAAAACCATGTTGCAAATGGTGGAATCGGCAATGGTCAACCCAACGTGGGAGGGCATGGCAAACCATGTTGAGAATAGCGGCTTCGTGGGTATGAATGGTCCGTATGGAGGTTATGGTTCTCTCAATCACTTCCTGAATATGCAAACTCCGAATTTCAGTCCGTATGGGGGTTACGGTGCTTCTAATCATATTCCGAACATGCAAAATTTGAATCCCGGCCCGTATGGAGTTCCTCCTGCTTACAATTCCAATCATGCTCCGAATGCAACTCCTAATGGTAATGGTGGTGGTTCGGGTTATGGAGGTGCTGATAATAATGTTTACGAGGGCACTCCTGATCCGTTTGCGTTGTTTGGAGTATGAGCCCTAATGCCCAAAATACCCCTCCTGTCTTCGCTATGAGAGAAGTGAGCAAGGCCTTTGTGGGGGCGACTATTTCGTCTTTTATATCCCTTCCTACCAAGGTTATGGCTATTGATATCCGATCACTCGATTTTGCGTGACTTTCAATATTTCATGGGTTTGCTAAAGAGAATCCTCTCCAATTCTTTCGGCAATTTTTATGGCAAGTCTCGACTTTCCACCGCCCGAATATGATGATTCTAGAGCATCTACAACTCCGTTGTTTTTCATATGCTCTTCAAGATAAAGCATTGTCATGGTTTATGAGTATCCCCTCCAATTCAATTCATACATGGGATGAGCTTTCGGCAATATTCTTGGATCATTACTATTCCGATGAAAAGACGGCCGAGTTGAGGATCAAGATTATCTCGTTTAAACAAATGAAAAATGAGCCGTTTCACTGTGCTTGGGCTCATTTCCAAGATCTTCTCACAAGTTGCCCACATCATCGTATGGCAAAGGAGATTTTATTCCAAACTTTCTATGAGGCGTTGAACCCACACTTCCGATACATGATGGACACGTCGGCGGGGGGTAATATGAGGATCAAACTCCTCAAGTGGTTCACAAGATTTTCACCACTCTAGCCAAAAATTCTCAACAAAAGTCTTCTCGAGCAATGTATTCTAGTGCCAATTAAGTGAGTGACGATTCTTCCCCTAGGGATCTTGAGTTGGAAAAGAAAATAGCCACTATGGCGAATTGCTAAGTTTTCTAGCCCAAGCCCGTATCACCCATGTGCGGCGTGTGGAATTTTTGGTCAAGATACCACAACTTGTCCTTCAAATCCCTCTTTCTATATGCTGATGCCTCAATCGGAGGAAGTATGTGGGGTTCAAGGGTATCAAGTAGGACCCAATTTTGCTAAGCCACCTTTTGGTCGTCCACCGAATCACAATCCTTCCTATCATTCTAGCAACCGCATGCATCCAAATTCTAGTTATGCCAATCCAAATACGGGTGTTAATCCTCATGTGGGTCTGTCTCATCCACCTATTCCGGCAAATGCTCCCACTCCACCTTTCGACCCAAATCTATTGGTCATCATGCAACAAATGCAATCATTTTCCATTTTGTTGGTGTCATTCGATGTTAAGTTCAATGTTCTAGAGGCTACGATCAACGGGTTAAACACTAAGATGGGGCAATTGGCAAGCGATGTCAATATGCTAAAGCAAGCTAATGAGAAAGGAAAATTGTCGATCCAACCTTCGCAAGCTCATGAGGTCACGACCCTTCAAAGTGGTAGGGTGGTTGATAATAAGGTTGCCCTGCCGTCCGAAGAGTAGGAGGTTTCTATTCCAAATATTCTTAACCCTCCTAATTCTACTCCCGTGGGTCCCACTTTGGCAAAGGAACTTTCCGATGGCCCACATAAGTCCTCCAGTGCCTATAAGCCACCAACTTCTAAAGCTCCTACACCTTATCCATACGGGATATAAAATGCTAAGACAGATGGACAACTTCAAAGGCTCTATGATCTATTGTCTAATGTAAACATTACTCTTCCCTTGTTATACGCCATCCAAAATATGCCCGCTTATTTCAAGTTCTTCAAAGAGCTAGCTTGTGAGCGCTACGAACGAGAGAGTTTTTCTATCTAAGGAGGCGAGTGTGGTTTGTGACCCTTCTCTCTTGGCTCTTAAGAAAGCGGGTCCCGGCTCATTTTGTATTGATATCACACTTGGGAACGGTAAAGTCACTACGGGTATGCTTGATTCTGGGGAGTGTATTAATTTGATGCCGTTTTTGATATATGAACAATTGGAACTCCCTCCTTTACAAGAGAAGCGCATTTGCTTACAATTAGACGATCGGTCAATTAGATACCCAAAAGGGATAATTAAGGATGTTCTTATACAAGTTGGAGGGATTGTGGTTCCAGTCGACTTCGTGGTATTGGATGTTGGCATGGTGAAGGAGGATGGCACCTAACACACTATCTTGCTAGGCTGCCCATTCATGGCTACAACTCAATGTTTAGTAAACGTTGGAAGAATCTTAATTTTTCCGTATCGGGTGAATCGGTCACATTTTCTATGGCTACATTGTCATCTATTCCATCAAGCGTCTTTTATGTGGATTGCTTACATGTCAATTTGATTCACGAGTTGGATGACCAAGTGTATATGGAGGAAGAGAGCAAGAATGAGGGGTTTGACCTGGGAGCTTGTGTTAAAGGTTATAGTGAGGAAAATGAGGCCTTTGATCATAATGATAATTTAATTGTGTTTCGATGTGCCAAGGGATTGTGTGAAAAGGATTGTTTATGTGTCGTTGAGGGAAACGACGAAATTTTGGAAGGGGAGGTGGAGATTATTGATGATGGGTTGGAAATGAAACCCCTAAAAAATCTTGAAGAGTATCTTTAGGAGGTCATTGAATTGCTCGAACTAGTTCCCAATGAGGACGAGAGGAGGCACAAATCCGAGTTTAAGCCTTTCTCATCTCACCTCAAGTATGTCTACTTGGAAGAAGAGGAGAGCAAACTGGTTGAGTTTGAGCATGAAGCTTTTTGGGCGATAGAAGCCGCGAATACAGATTTAAAAGAGGTTGGTCTAGGGAGAATGTTGTGAGTGGAGGAGTTAGATGAGTTTCAGAATGTTCGATATGAAAATGCTCGCATCCACAAGGAAAGGACGCAACAAATTCATGACGAAAAAGAAGGGTTGATCGAAGTGCTTAGAGCTCATGAGGGTGCTATTGGTTGGAATCTTGAACATATTAAGGGAATTAACCCTTCAATTTGCATACATGAGATCATTTTAGAGAACAGTGCCAAACCCTCTTGAGAATCCCAAAGGCGTTCGAATCTCAAAGACCAAACCAAGACGACTTCTTCTTGCCCGTTTATAACGTTTGCTTCTTGTCAAATGCCATTTGAGCTATGCAAGGCCCCAGGAACATTTCAAAGATTAGATCGTCCCGATAAAGAAGTTATTGCTTTGGTGGATCCTCCTGTCTCAACTTCACCATGACCAAGAAGGGAGTTCGTCAAGCTAATGACGTAAAAGTAGCGCTTCTTTGGAGGCAACCCATGTTCTTTTAGTTTATTTCTTTTATTTTTACATTACTTCTTTCTTACCTTCTTATTATATAAAAATCCAAACATATTCTAAAAATTGAAAAATTAAAAAAATTTATGTTGTCTTTTTGTTCTTTCTAGCGCTTAGTTTTTTTTTCTTGATTTATGTGCAAATCTTCTTGTATTTTTGATTTTGTGTGATTTTCTTTTCTAGTGTGTTGTTTTTCGACTCAAACTTTGGCTGATTTGATGATTTAGTGGCGTTCATGGAGCCGGGAGAAACAAGCCATGCTCGATTTCTACTTGGATTACTTGGATGTTTAAGTGGACCCCACCGTGCTCGACCCAAATTCGCTCGGTTAAGGAAGCTTCTATCTCACCCTCCTCTACTTGATTTTCATTAAAATGCAATAAGGGCATTGCATGGTTTAAGTGTGGGGTTGGTAGATGGTTAGGGTCCTGGTTTTACAAAGCATGATTTGTCATTCTTAACTCGAGCCTTAGCGAAGTGAAGCATTCTTGGCAAAGTGACGCTTACTAATTGCGCATTTATATGGTTGAGTCATTTTTTTGTCTTGTGTGTGTTTATTAAATTGTTGAACAATCATCACAGGCTTAGAAGTTTGAATAGTTTATTTGTCGGGTTTCTACATGTTTATACCCTCTTATGTAAGGAGTGGAATTTTTGTGCTTCGTCCAGAACCCGCCTATATTTAGATATATATAATCAACATTTACTCATGAAAATATTTCAAATCTCTAAAAGCTCTTTTGATTTTGTCTTTGAAACCCGGTGCAAACTAGTGAGTAGCCTTGTGTGAATTATCAGTTTTGCTTGCATTTTTATGGAAATTACATTGAGGAGGCTTGATTTTGATCGTACAGGATTGAATTTGGAAATGACCTCGAGGCACATATATCACCCTTATTTCGGCCATATCCAAATATATAAGCTACCTAAAAATCCCAAATGAGCCCCCTTGAGCCTATGCCCCGTTTCTTGTTAGCCGAACTCAATTTTAGCTCTTATATCTTCATAAATTGTGAGGTGAGAGTGTATGTTGTTAGTTGACTGGAAATGTGTGGGAAATCAATTGTGGGTTTCGGGCTTTGAGTTTCTTATATATATATATATATATATATATATATATATATATAAGGGAGAACAACAAATAAACTCCAACACAAATAACAAAAAATGATAAAACGTGCATTTAAGTGAAGAGCCTAATGTTTAAAAGGCTAAGTTTAGTAGAAAGAAGCGAATTCAAAAAGCTTAGTGTTGTGAAATAAAAGTCGGAAAAGTGTGTGAGTGTACAAAAGGGTTTCGAATGAAAGTTTGGTAGTTTGGGAAGGGTGAAACGATTATAATTTTCGAGTTCTAGAAGTTAGGGTTTCGTGTGTTATTGATCACGTTCGATCGTATTTTAGCCACTATATCCAAATATTTTATACCTTACCAAAGAGCCAACATTACAACCCAAAATAAAGACCTCTTTCGATTGTTATTTGGTCATGTACAATGAGCAATTTTGAGTTTCTAATTTTAAAATCTTGATAGGGTGCATGCATTGTCCGATTTGAGCATATACACGTCCCATATAACAAACACTTGAGTGAATTTGTTGGGAAATTTATTTATGGGAATTTCCTTATTTTGTTATTTGCCTTTCTTGGGCTCAAAACAAATTAGGGAACTAGATTTAGGACTTTATTTATTTCCTAGATTGTGTTTATGACTTTATTTGTTTCCTAGATTGTGTGTAGGACTTGTTTACCAAGTTTAGGACTCTAGGACTCTTGTCTATTTAAGACAAGACCAGAACACAAGATAACTTCATCTCTCATACACGGCTAACAACGCAAAGAAAAAGAGAGACACGGCAAGAGCAAGGACAAGGCAAGCAAAGAAAAACGCGAGCAAGTAAAATACTTGTGGCAATGATCCAATTCAAGGAGATCTTCGAAATTCCGTAACCAACGGAGAAGATCTTCACAAGCTTTGCCACAATACTTGAAGCCATGATCTTAATTACGGAGATCTTTGGAGTTGCGTAACCAACAAAGAAGATCATCATACCGAGGCGACAAGTATTTTAGTATCAAGTGTTGATACTGGTGTTTTTCATATATTACTTTATATTTTTATATTGATCTTGAACAAAGAAAAGTAATATAATTTTCGGGTTTGTATACCCAAGTTCAGAAGCACTTTTACTTACGAACGGAATTTAAATTGCTGAGTTCAAATTATTTTTAAATATTCCGCTGCATATCTTAATAACTCTATTTGATGTTACTTTCGATGTTGTTAACATCGTTTTTAACATCTATTTTCTAAAACTGCTGTTTATTACTCTAAAACTGTTTGATGTTAGTCTCGGTGATTTTAACACCAAAAGCAACATCATATTACGGATACTTATTTCAACATCCATAAGTCCTACGAATTCTCAGTTGGCATCTAGAGCGGGTTACTTGATGTACTAAGTTTACTGATCCTTATTTTGTAGGACGCTATGGATACTTTGAGGAAGAAGAGCTTGATTGCTAGAGAGTAAACTGAAGATGACAATGAGGTTGATGAATCTCTTGACGAGTACGAGAAGCTGAGCATTGAGTATGAACAATTATTTTCTAGTTGGGGAAAACAAGTACTCAAAGTCAAGGATCTTATGATCAAGGTGGACAAACTAACTCAGGAAAAGGATGATCAACTGAATATTATTGTCTGTTTGGAGTTGTCACTCACCAAGAAGGATGCTGAGCTAGAACGGGTGAATGCAGAATTGAAGAAGGTCCAAGAAACCCTCACAAACCTCAACAAGAGCAAGGCCAAGCTAGATGAAATTCTGGAATCGAGTATCCCGGATTGTTCAAAACACGATATTCGATATAAAACTTCTCAAAAGTCATATTCAAGTCAAAAGGTGAAGTCAACCAAATGCCGCAAAAGAAGAAGAAGAAGAAGAAGAAGAAGAAGAAGAAGAAGAAGAAGAAGAAGAAGAAGAAGAAGAAGAAGAAGAAGAAGAAGAAGAAGACAATATGTGTACCATCACTGTGGTGAACCTGGGCACATTCGACAACACTGTTGGAGGCTTGTTGGCAAGCAAAATCATTTTAAAAGGTCGAAGCTGACTGCTGAGTTCCGTGATGGTTTTCGTGACGGTTCTCGTGTTCCTAACACCAGAACTTACACCAGAGTCAAATAGGTCTGGGTCAAAAAGAACGAGATCAAATGCAACATGATATATTTCTCTCTGAAGTCTCACATCCCTGGAGCCTGGTATTTTGATAGTGGATGCTCTAAACACATGACCGGCTCGAAAGATCTTCTCTCAAATGTTGTCAAAGTTCATGGAGGAAATGTGAAATATGGTGGAGGTGCAAACGGACAAATCATAGGCCAAGGAACTCTTCATGTCCCTGGTATTGCAAAACTTGAGAATGTGTTGTTGGTGGAAGGTTTAACTACAAACTTGATAAGCATAAGCCAAATGTGCGATGGTGGTTTTAATGTCAAATTCAACTATAAAAAATGTGAAGTCTTTGATGAAGGCAATGCATGTATCCTTACTGTACAAAGGACCTCCAACAACTGCAACCAAATCGAAGGTGTAGAAACTGAAGATGCAGGTGGTGACGGTACTAATGACATGTCACCAAACTTAACACCAACTCGTTTGAGAAGAGATCTTGGTATGTGCATTATCTAGTCAGTGTTAGGTTTGATGTTATGACAACCAAAACTGTCATCAGTCATAACATTTGTATATTTTTGCATGCATTTTTATTTTCTTTTTCATACATAATTTGAATACATTGAGTCTGGTTAAAAGTGCAAAAAGATCCTGTGTTTTAATAAAAATGGTAACAAAAAGACTGACCTCTTCAACTAGGTGATTGTGGAACTTTTCCACAAATACTAGATTTCTCCCAGGTCCAAAAACAATAGGTGTTTATAGCAATTTCTAAAGATAAACTATTCTCTTCAAATCTTTAAAGATGAAGAAATTTTGGATTAAAAAGGATCCAATCTTTTGATTTTCACCTCATTGAGTGATTTTGACGTAGTCATTAACTTGGGTTAAGGGGTCTGTTTCCATTGACTTCACCTGAGGCAATGTTGGTTATAATGTTATCAGTCATGAAAAGCAACACTGATCAAGTCGCTGAAACCATAAAGTGTGTTTTCAATCTTTTTAGGTCATGATTTTTAGGCATCAATTAGGACATTCATACTTTGAGAAGATGTTTTGTATTTCTTTGCGTTCTGTTGCTTGTGCTTATGTCTTTCTTGAATTCTCTTGATCGTGTTTTGAATCTTTCTAACCAAGTGTTTCAGTGGCGTTATAATCGAAGGATTTGACAGGTAATAAGGGGCTAATTTGGCTAGTGAGAAATTGCTTTTCAAAGGATTTATTCAACTATGGTGATGGTTTTTGAAAATCTAGCTCTATCTCAGTTTTTCTAAAGTAGTTGAGATTTGTGTTTTTTTTTTTTCTAAATAAGAGATAGTGGGTTATTTAAGCATAGAGATCGTGTGTCTTATTTTGAGAAAGAGTAAGCTTATTTTTAAGAAAAATATTCTTGGGTTTTAAAAGAAGTAGTTATGATAGTGGAGGAGTTATTTTTTAGCTTTATTTTCTTATCCTCTTTCTACTTCTACCGCATACTTTTTATCCTATTTAGGAAGTTAATTTTTTTTAATCTTTTTCTCTCTCAATTTCACTGCCTACGGCACCCGATCTTATCCTTGTAGTTATTTCCAATCTCTTGCAGGATGTTGAAATCTTCATCACCCAGCAAAGCCACGGTTATCCAAGTAAACTACTCCTCGCCGGAAACAGACAGTGTGTATGCATGATAAGAAAAATCCACCCAAAGGTGATTCAAGTGTCTCTGATCCCCTGTTCCAGTCCAAGAAGAAAAGTTTGAAAGCTGCCCAGAAAGTCGATGTTGGTTCTGGTGATGTGTCACCAAACCTGACATCACCCGCTGTTGTTCCAATTTGACCCTCCAGCTCTGATACTGCCACTATTCCATCTGCATGTGCACACATTCCTTTAGCTGCCTTTGATTATTCTGATACCTCTGATGAAGCTTCGTTTCAAGCCATCGAGATTGAAGACATGGAACCAATCTCCACGAGGTTCTTGTCTACCAAAGCTGAAGAGATGTTTTCCGATTATCATCTCCGTGGCATTAATGTCAATTTTGGTCAACATGTGTTTGATATTGTCACCAGAATGGTTTTCATTGCGTTGACAGCATACGACTCGAGCTGCTAGTGCTTCTCATGTTGTTTCTGGTGATGGTAACACCAGTCTTAACACCGTTCAATTTACTGCTCCAGTGGTGTAGGCCCACGTTGTTTAACTCCAGGTGCTTCGTGATTCATTTGTTGAGGCTCTTTTGCTTTCAGAACAAAAAGGGAGAGAAGATGTAGGAGACGCGGATGAGGTTCGAGCCATTGATTGATTTGTTTTTTGTTTGTTTTAAACAGTGAGTATTTGTTTAAGGGGAGTTTTTATTCCTTTGAACTTTTATTGCGCGTCAAGGTTATTTTGTCCAGAAAGGCAGAAGGGGGAGATTGTTGGGAAATTTATTTATGGGAATTTCCTTATTTTGTTATTTTCCTTTATTGGGCTCAAAATAAATTAGGGAACTAGATTTAGTACTTTATTTATTTCCTTTTATTTATTTGCTAGATTGTGTTTAGGACTTTATTTATTTCCTAGATTGTGTTTAGGACTTCTTTAACTTGTTTACCAAGTTTAGGACTCTAGGACTCTTGTCTATTTAAGACAAGACAAGAACACAAGAGAACCTCATCTCTCATACACGGCTAATGACGCAAAGAAAAAGAGAGACACAGCAAGAGCAAGGGCAAGGCAAGCAAAGAAGAACACGAGCAAGTAAAAGACTTGTGGCAACGATCCAATTCAAGGAGATCTTCGAAATTCCATAACCAAAGGAGAATATCATCACAAGCTTTACCACAAGACTTGAATCCACGATCTTAATCACGGAGATCTTTGGAGTTGCATAACCAACAAAGAAGATCATCATACCGAGGCGACAAGTATTTTAGTATCAAGTGTTGTTACTAGTGTTTTTCATATATTACTTTATATTTCTGTATTGATCTTGAACAAAGAAAAGTAATATAATTTTCGGGTTTGTATACCCAAGTTCGCAAGTACTTTTACTTACGAATGAAATTTAAATTACTGAGTTCAAATTATTTTTAAATATTCTGCTGCATATTTTAATAACTCTGTTTGATGTTACTTTCGATATTGTTAACATCGTTCTTAACATCTGTTTTCTAAAACTGCTGTTTATTACTCTGAAACTGTTTGATGTTAGTTTTGGTGATTATAACACCGAAAGAAACATCATATTACTGATACTTATTTCAACATCCATAGGTCCTATAAATTTTCAGAATTGAGCGAACACCTTAAAAATCACATTTGAGAGGAAGTCATCGATTTGGTTTTCAATTGAGAAAGAGTAATATGAGCAACGCTTGGCGATAACGAGTTTATGTTGATACTTTTATCATCTTAATTAGGATAAGCAAAAGGGTTTCTCTTTTTGCATAATGTTCATTGCACGTACATTCTCGATTTTTTTCGTTGTTCGTGGACGAACAAACCGATAAGTGTTGGGTGGTTGTTTTTCATGTAATTGTGATATTTTTCTCGTATTCTTAATTAAGGTTTAGTATTGTTTATAGTAGCTTTGAGTCAAGTATTCGTTACGTTAGTAGGTTATTTTTCTTATTTTATTATTTTTTGGGTTTCTTTTTTATTTTATACTTAATTTGGTTAAATGGGTTCAAATAATTTGAGATTTGGTATAATTCTTGGATTTTTATGT
Organism: Phtheirospermum japonicum; assembly: GCA_014905375.1. Classification (NCBI taxonomy): domain Eukaryota; kingdom Viridiplantae; phylum Streptophyta; class Magnoliopsida; order Lamiales; family Orobanchaceae; genus Phtheirospermum; species Phtheirospermum japonicum. The sequence continues at coordinate 28,782 of BMAC01001168.1, read as the reverse complement.
TCAGAATTCCTATTTTCTAGGTGAAGGCATTGAGGCCCAAAACTCAAGCCAAGTCGTGCCAAGACGTGCCAAAATGTGTGTCAAGAGCAAGCTCCTAAATGGCCAAACATTTTGGAAAGATAGCCAAGCCTTTCCATGGCAAGACAAGACTCATGAAAAGCATTGATGCACGCCAAGGCACGCCAACATCTGCGCCAGGCAGCTCCGGCGCGCATGCCACGCCGCGCCCGCCAAGTGCCTCCCACACGCTCCCGCGCGCACATGCCCATGCCAGGCGACGCTAGCCCACGCCACGCCCAGCGCCTGCCGAGTCCCACACGCCAATGCTCATGCCACGCTCGGTGCCTGCGCGCACACCCAACGCTCGTTGCCAACCTCAGCGCCATGCGATGCCAACTTCCACCCTAGGCGGAGAGTTTCCGAGCAGAGCCTGCCGAGAGCTGCTGAGAGTTGCCGACCAGCGCTGCCCAGCCATGCCCAAACTCGCCAACACCCAAGCCAAATCGAGCCAACCTATGCCAAAAGCTTAGCCAAGTGACTAGCAAGTCCATTTGGGGTCAAACTTGGTCAAACATAGAAAATCCAAGCCTTTAAGGCTTAATTGACCCATTCACCCCTAATTTAACGTAGTATAAATAGATAGATTTCTCATTAGCTAAAGAATCATCCACTCTCCTCCCAACTCTTGCATTGATTTGGGATTAATTTTCTCTCTCTAGGTCTTAGATTTAATTTCAAGATTTTTCTTGGGTTTATAAGCTCAAGAAGAATTCAAGTCATCACTTGGATTTTATTAGCTTTGTAATTTCATTCAAGTTTTTGGATTCTCTTTCTTAATTCAAGTAAGTTTTTCATTATTTTCTTCCTTGTTCTTCAATTTCAAGCTTGTTCTTCAATTTATGTATTTTTCCTTAGCTCTTAGATTTATTGTTAGATTTATGATTTGGTTTATGGAATCTAGGTGAGTGACACACCTTGATCATAGATCGGGTCCTTGATCATTTTTATTTTAAGTATTTCATATGCTTTATTTTGGATTTTATTTTCATGCATAGTTTTATGTTGAATCCTTGATCTACTCTTCGTTTCTAGTTATTTATCGAAAAGTTTTTAACTTTCACGTCAACCTGTATTGCTCTTTCTATTGGTGTTTTCAATTTTTGCTGATTTACATTATTTATAATTTCATGATCGTGCAAGAATAGTTGTCCTTATGTTGTTTTAGTTGTACTTTGTTGTTTTCTTGCTTTTTATTGCTTATTTTCATTATTTCTTTCAATTTCAATACGACATACGCACAAGACATACAAAGTAATTGCATTTACTTTCATTTTACTTCCTTTACTTGCTTTAATTTTGTTTATTTTTGTATTCTCTTAATTCCAACCAGCTAAAAACTCATTGGTCTCTATAATCAGTCAAATTCCGATAATACCAAGCCATGAACCCCTTATATTTTCATCACCACTAAAAAACCCTAAAAAAACCAAACTAGCGTGTCCAACATTCAGTAGATGTTGTGATGATGGAAAGTTTGAGTTGCCATTCCTGACAGAACCCCCTGCGCCTCTTGTAAATTTCATACTTGGGAATAATCATAGAAGTAATAAATACATGGATAACATACGTGGATACAATAGCATCTTTAATTTCACCTCCATGGGAGGAAACATAGACACATCAATCAACATATAGGTGAAGGACCTTATTTCTTCAAGTTGAAGGGTGCAAACTATCACTGGATAGGAAGTTTATTGCCAGTACATGGATCCTCACCTAAGTTTTCGCAGTTGTACATATATGATACTGAAAATGAAACTCAAAATAGGATGACTGCAATGGGGCATTAATTAATATTTTATTTTCTAATTTCCAAATTCTATTATGTGTTTTAAATTGTTATCAATACTGATATAATTATTTATATTATGTAGTAATAGTTCTCTATCAAGGTCAATCTCCTTTGATCCTACAATCATTGAAGATATTAAGAATATGTTTGATGTGCACAATCCCTTGGTGCAATCATTTCTAAGTGTTAGAGAACGTTTCAAAATAGACGAACAATCTAGCCTTAAACTGAAGCTTATTGGTGGTAGAGAATCTGATGGTAGAACCTCCAATCTTCCAACTGCAAGTGAAGTAGCAGCTCTTATTCCTATTGATATTGATGATGCTTTTGACACTAGGGATATCATTATTGAAAGTCGGTTCGGCGCATTTCAAAGGATAAGTGAGTTACATCCTTCGTATCTAGCGTTTCAATATCCTTTATTTTTTCCTTATGGAGAAGATGGCTTCAGGATTGGGATTAAACATAGTGATAAATCTCAGACTACTACATCAACTAAAAGGGACAAATTAACGCTGCGAGAATTTCTTGCATTTAGGATACAAGAACGACCATGCGAGTCAAAGATTCTTCTATCTTCTCGAAGGCTCTTTCAGCAATTCTTGGTTGATGGATACACAATGTTCGAGTGTGAAAGGTTAAAGTTTGTTAGGTTTAATCAAGTACTCCTAAGAACCAATAAATATAACAATCTCAAAGACGCAGCTATGAGGGGTAAAAAAGAAGCAACTTCTGTTGGTCAGAGAATTAGTGAATCCAGCTTCTTTCACTGGGGGACCTCGGTATATGATCCAAAACTATCGAGATGCAATGACTATTTGCAAGTGGTTTGGATATCCGGATTTGTTCATTACAATTACCTGCAGCCCAAAAGTGGCCAGAGATAACCAAATATTTAAACTTGAGGGCACTGAGATTTGAAGATAGGCCGGATATATTATGTCGTATCTTCAAAATCAAATTGGATTAAATAATTAAGGACATGAAAGAGTTGGAAATATTTGGCAAGACTCGAGCAGGTAACAAAGATTATTAAACACTCTATTTTTTAGATATAAGAAAATATTATTTGATGATTCAAATACATATAATTTATCTAAATATATGCGGTTATCATTATTGTCATTGCATATGTAAGTAATTTATTTGGTAATATTCTTTGAAAATAATTCCTTTTTTAATGAACTTTTTAATAAATTATATATAATTGTTTTCAGATGTCCAATGATTAATTAATTTATAATTGTGTTATCATCAATTAATTTTTAATTGGCTTTTTCATGAAGTTATCTACATGGTGGGATTTTAAAAGCGAGGTTTACAGCATGCTCATATCCTTCTTTTCCTCGACCGCGGTAGTAAACTTCCAGAACCGGAAGATGTTGATCAAATTATTTCGGTCGAGATTAAAAATAAAGAAACTCATCCAAAGTTGTACGAATTGGTGAATCAACACATGATGCATGGTCCCTGAAGTTCTAAAATGGAGAAAACATGTCTGAAGAAAGAAAGATGTACTAAGAGCATTCCTAAGAAATACACTGATAGAACTACTGTTGATGATGATGGTTACCCAATGTACAGGACAAGAGATACGGGATATGTAGTAGTTAAGAATGGTTTCACCCTGGAAAATAGGTATGTTGTGTCATACAGCCCTCAACTAAATGGTGCAATCAGTTTAAATCCATTAAGTATCTTTTCAAGTACATAAATAAGGGCCATGATCGTGTGACTTTGTCTATAATGGAACGTGGAGATGATGAAAGTGGAAAGGAAGAGATTGTTGATGAGATAAAAAAACTACTACAACTGTAGATATATATCTCCATGTCAGGCTGTCTGGCGTATACTTGCTTTGGATATCCTAATAGATGAACAACCAGTCTTCTATAATGATGATGAAAAAATTGATAAAGTTATTGTTGAAGAAGACGGAAGGGAGTCAATGTTTCTTGCTTGGATGGAGTGCAATAAGAAATATCCTTATGATAGAAACTTATCCCATACAGAATTCCCAACAAAGTCTGTTTGGAATGGCACACCACGTGTTTGGACTGTTAGACAATGTGGCATTAAAATTGGTAGGTTAGATTACGTTCTATTTGTCACTAATGCTAAATCATTCTTGGGGCGCAACTTCACACGAAGATATATGAATAATTAATAATGTTGTGTACCCTACTTTCAAGACTGAATGTTATTCTCTAGGATTGTTAGATGATGATAAGGAATATATTGATGGTATTATCGTGGCGAGTTATTGGGGTTTACCAACATTCCTTAGGAACTTTTTGCATCTTTGCTGCTGTCAGTAAGCATTTCAAGACCAGAATATGTGTGGAAAAAGACTTGGCAGTTTCTTGCAGACGACATCCTACAAAGACAACGCAAAAATCTTGGCATAGATAGTATTTATTACTTTTAAGTATTTCTTACCACAAATATTTAATTCACTTTTTTGGTCAAATTTTAAGTTAATTTTCACATATATTTCAATTATATCATTTTCCACCTTGTGTAGGTTTACAATTAACTTATGACCTATTGAAAAATTTTACATTGATCGAGTTGGATTTTTTTATTTTTTTATTTGCAAAGTAATGGGAAATTGCTCAAGAACTTTGCTAATATGCCCCTTCCTGATGATGCTTTGATTAATGATGGAAATAACAAATTGATCCAGCAAGAACATAATTTTGATAGATCCCTTTCGGATGTTGAACATAGCAAATTATGCTCATTATTAACTGATGAACAGAAGGGAATATATTGTGAGATATAAGTGCTACCTCATCAGTCAAAGGTGTTGTTTATTTTGTCTACGGCTATGGTGGCACGGGTAAAACCTTTATTTGGCGAACATTATCAGCCGCTTTACGGTAAAAAGGAGAAATTGTTCTTAATATTGCTTCAAGTGGTGTTGCGGCCCTTTTACTTCCTTATGGAAGAACTGCACATTCAAGGTTTTGTATACCATTAACTATAACAGAAGATTCAATGTGTTCAATTACACCTGGGACTGAATTAGCTGCACTTATGGATCGTGCAAAACTAATCATTTGGGATGAGGCGCCAATGATGAGTAGATTTAGTTTAGAAGCTTTGCATAAGAGTTTAATATCTATTGCACCAGAAGAAAGAAAGAACCTACCATTTGGAGGTAAGGTTGTAATTCTCGGTGGAGACTTTAGACAAATTCTTCCAGTTTTGCTAAAAGGCAGTCGAGAAGATATTGTTTATGCAAGTATATGCTCATCTCGATTATGGGAACATTGTAAAATTTTGCGATTGACGAAGAATATGAGGTTAACCGTTGGACAATCATTGACCGCTTCTGTTGCACAAGACATCAAAGAATTCTCAGAGTGTATACTGGAAAATTGGTGATGGTGATATTGGTACTGAGGTGGATGGTGAAACTTTAATTGATATACCAAACGATATACTTTTACAAACTATGGGTGATCATGTTGCCGCTATTGTGGAGAGAACTTATCCATCTATATTAGAAGAATTTGACAGTAACTCATTCTTTGAGGAAAGGGCTATTCTTGCACCCACTAATAGCATTATTGAAACAGTTAATGATTATGTGATGTCGATAGTTCCTATACAATTTGAAAAACATATGTCAACGGAGAGGCTCAATATCAAGTGTACTCAACCGACATTGTTAATTCAATAAAGTGCTCAGGGATACCTAACCATATTTTAAAGTTGAAAATTGGTGTCCCGATTATGTTGATTCGAAACATGGACCAAGATTCAGGTTTATGCAATGGTACGAGGTTGGTTGTTACACAACTTGGAGATCGCATTATTGAAGTAAGAATTCTATCAAGCATCAATATTGGCACCAAGGCGTATATTCCACGAATGGCATTAAGTCCCTCAGATAGTAGGGTGTTGTTCAAATTTCAGAGAAATCAATTTCCACTCATTGTTTGTTTCGCAATGACTATAAACAAGAGTAAGAGGCAAACTCTCTCAAATGTTGGGTTATATTTTCCAAGACTAATTTTTAGCCATGATCAGCTTAATGTTTCGATTTCTCGAGTTAAGAGTCGTTGAGGGTTGAAGATTCTTTGCTGCAATGAAGATGCATCATTGTTAATAAGACATGTAATGTAGTTTGAAAGGAAGTCTTTCAGAATTTAAAATGAGAAATATATCTTATTTTTCGTAATGAATATTTCACTTGCTTACTCTATTAATTATAGATGGATAAATTTTATTATTTTTTTTTGCATTTATTCTTTTTTACCCGCGAAAATCGCGGGTTTCTTATATATATATATACTATATATATATATATATATATATACGAGCTCTCTATTTTTCTCTCCGAAACAAGTGCATATATAAAAGTGTGCTTTCGCACTGTCAGGCATCGGCCACATCAGTAGCAGTGATCATTCACTCCCATATTTTTGTACACATTTTATGTCGTTGGAATCGTCCCATCTGAATTCGATTTACGATTTAATTTTTTAATCACCATAGATCTAAGGTCAAAGTCACACATTCATCAACTTTGACCTCAAATTTACAATGATACACCGGTCCAAAATTCAATGGATCCCCACTTCTAAATTCTTCCCATTCAACTCCACAAAACTATTGATACAAAAAAAAAAAAAGGAAAAAGTCATTGGAAAAATACGTCAGAATCTACTCAACTTAATTATTACAAAACTAGCTAAAAGTATCAGAAATACAGTTCAGTAAACAATAATATCATATTTTATTGAGGTTCAAATATAAAATATTCATTTTATAGTTTCTCATATTCAACTAAAAGTATCACAATTTCAAGTAAAAGTAAAATATATTATATTTTTATTTTTACATCTGTATTTTTAATAAAAACTAAAGTATAATAAAATGGTTGTTAAACAATTATAAAATATAGTTAGAAAACACATATTCTTATAATTTAATTCTTGTTCTTACATCTACGCCTTTTACACTCTGGACTTAGTATCACACAAAATATAGTTAAAGTATTACATATTTGCTGATTTTTTTTACTGCATTTTGTAAGAGTTGATATTGAGCTATAATACATAGTATTTGTGTGTAAATATTGTCATACTTTTAACAAGACTTTACTGCACTTTGTGATACTTTTACATAAACTATAATATGTTATGAACTAAAGTTGTGATAATTTTAAATAAATTTTGATGCTTTTCTGCAATTTGTGTCTAAATATTGTATATACAAGTACAATATACAATATTTATGTGCAAATTTGTGTCTAATTATTGTATATACAATTACAATATACACTATTTATGTGTAAAGTTGAATTATTTAACTCAAATTATTTTAAAAATATTATTTACTGTAATTTGAAATGTATTTATATTGAACTATAATATAATTTTGTAATACTTTTATATGAATTTTTGAAATTCTCTTACTTTTAATGCAATGTTTAATACTTTATTCATGACTATAACACTTTGACGTGATATTTTTACCGAGATTTTAGTGAAATTTATGATACTTTTATAGTTTGATATATGATCATAATAACTTCATATAAAAATATTATAAATTTACATAAAATAAATAATATAAATTTTCTCCAAAGATAACTCCAATAATCCAAATCAAAATCGCCTGGACAAACTCATGCCTCTACTACCCCACCCACACCCAACAACCCTAATCCCACAATCTCACGCCGAGAATTGAGAAAGGAAAAACAAAAAGACATTTACACCTAAAAAAACACCCCACCTCTAACCACCAACCCAAATCCTACAATCTCACTTGCCAGTGCACGACATACACCTCATATTTACGCAACAGACACATGACGCACCAACGGTGCATCTTTAAACAGAGACATCTCTGACAGCAGGCGGTGATGTGGTGGAGCACCTGATGTCATCATCCAATGCAAATCATGACCGCAACAGAGAGAGAGAGAGAGAGATAGGGAGAGAGAGAGAGAGAGAGAGAGAGAGAGAGACGAGATGATACAAGAAAGGAGGGAAAAAAGCTCTATTGTCGTGGGTGTCGATTTCATCATCGGTTTGGGATATGATATCCTAGACTGCGAAGCGATAATTTTAACGATGGTTGCCTATCAAGGTTTTGTCTGGTGAATCATTGTATATATAAGATCAAAGTTGACAATTCTTAAACTTTGACTCCAGTTCTATGATGTCTATAACAATACATCGTAGAATTAATTTCAAATCTAGATCGGTGATGTCAAGGATGATTTGAATGATATAAGTGTTTCTTTATTCCATTGCTAATTGTTAGCAACCGGGGGCAAGGATTTATGGCCAAATTGTTGGAAAATAATGAAAATTATTATTTTTCTTAGACCTTTTATACAAATGATATTTGGATAATAAAGACTTGTAACTTCAAGTTAAATGGAGAGGTAGTGGTGGTGTGCAACACCCAATTCAATGAGTATTGAACTGTGTAACCACCCCACTACCTCTTTGTTACCAAGTCTAAAGGTTATATGTTAGCCTATATAAAGAGGCTAACAATACAACAATCAAGAAAAGAATAAGACTAACCCACGATTCCACATTCTACACACTACAAAAAAATCCGGCAGTTCTGACGGCCAAATCCGTCAGGATTCCGTCAGTATATAAAATACTGACGGCCTCCTGACAGATAATGGCCGCCAGTATTTTTGTGGTCAGGATTCTAGTATCCTGACGGGAAAATGTACCCAACAGGAATGCCGGCGGATTCCTTGACGGATAATCCCGCCAGCATAAACCCGCCAGTATTCCTGTCGGGTTTGACCCGCCAGGAATATTTGATGCTTTACTGGCGGGTGGGCCGCCAGTATTCCTGGCGGGACCAACCGCCAGGAAATACTGGCGGGGTGGCCGTCAGCATTCCTGGTGGTTGGACCCGCCAGGGAATCCTGGTAGTGTGGCCGTCAGCATTATTGGCGGAAGGGCCCGCCAGGATTTCCTGGCGGGTTCGTCGTCAGCATTCATGGTTTTTGCATTCAACATTACTCTGGTTTCCTGGCAACAATTTATTGTAATTCTGATATATTAATTAATAATTAAATTAAAAATAATAAACAGATAAAATTTTAGATAAATAAACTATCCACTAATAAAAAAATCAAAACAAATCATTCAATAACTAAAAATCAATCCATATGTCGAATTTATAACAAAATCCTGAACTATCCATCCATATCCAAATCTGCCCACCATCCGGTTCACGGGGAGGCCGACGAGCCATGGCCTGAGCAACAGCTTCTTCAATCTGCTGTTGGAGCCTCAGCTGGGAACGCTCCTGCTCCTCACAGATCTGCTGAATCTCCAGCGTCTGCTCCTCGCGGATCCGCTGAAACTGCTCAAGCTGCTCCTGCTGGGACTGCACCTGCGTCTGTAGCTGACAAACATCGGCGGTGGAGGTGGAAGAAGTACTGCAGCCCTTCTGAGTCTTCCCAAAGCATCCAAGGCCATAGAGTCAACCCTTCCTATTCCCGACAACCTGTAGGTAGACCTCGTTCGGGTCTACCTGAGGGCTTCTATCATCAGACGATGCAGCACGCCTCTCCTCCAAAGCCCTCTCATAGTCCTCCTGATAAAAAAAATTTCAGCTATTATTACTAAAAAACTTTTATCAGATTTTATAATAAATCAAATATATATAACATATAAAACTTACAGCTATCCTCTGGGCTTTGGAATCCGTAAATGTGCCGTCGGAATTTCGATGATACCTCAGCAGAAGCTCTAGTTACTGGGCTGTGTACCCGTCTGTGCAGCCTGTATTTAAAGATACATTTACAATATTTAATATAATGAATTAATTAAAACTTAAAATTATACATGTTCAGTAATATAATTAATTACTTAAAATAGTATCATCGACTTACAATCTCGGCCGCCTGTCGATTAGCCGGCATAGACCAGCCTCGATGCTTCGTTATACCAGTCGAAGGGCCACCGGGCTCGCTCATCCTGTTCCACCTGGACTTCTCAGATTTCTCCACCTCCTCAGGCCGCTGAAACTCCAACAGCCACCTGTTCCAAGTTGTCTCCCCTACAATAGCAGGTATCGTCCTATTCATTCGATACGCCTTCCTCCACTCGTATATACGACTCTTATAAGACTCCCGCATCGATGTATAGAATGCCGTTCTGATGGCATTCTCGTTGTACATACGAGTGTCCCACCACACCAATCCCTACAAAAGAAATACAATTAGACAAAATAATTAAACAATTTACTTAACATAAATAAAAAAAAAATACTTTAAAATTACCCTAAAACGAGGCCACCACGTCTGACGATGGCTGTCCGGGATGTGCTCGTATTTCCACCCTGCTGGGTGGATACGAGCCTCGTGTATAGTCCTGAGATAGGTTGGCAAGTCCTTCGACGGACTTCGTAACCTAAAATTAATAAGTTTATTTCAATATATGTCAAATAATTAAATTATATATTGAAAACATAACAAATTTGATATGTTACTTACCTATTTTTGAGCACATATACCTCGATCCCAGAAGTCCTGACCTCTGTACCAGGCGTGCTCGTCCCCGCCTCATCATACAGGGTAGGTGGAACAGTATCATCGAGGTCCAAGTCGGTGGCATCATCCTCATGGTGTTCCGAGGACGATGAGCCGAGAGAAATCCGATGATGAGCACCTCTGTCAGGCATCTATCATACAACATAGTTTTATTAATAAATAAAATTTTACGTAATTATATATATATATATATATATATATATATATATATATATATATATATATATATATATATATATATGTGTGTGTGTGTGTGTGTGTGTGTGTGTTTATATGATTGTCCAGATTATCTTTGACACTCGTAAAATCTTCAAACCTCAGCCTTAAATTTCAGACTCATCTTCGTAGCTTTCTTCGTCTTCTATCTAGTTCATCCCTTTCTGACTCTTCTAAATCATCATTGACCGGCTCGTCGTGTTCGTGATTGAGAGGGTCGTTTAATTGGAAGTCGACATCCTCTAATTGTATTGCAGAAAATGTCTCTACAACATCTTCTTGGAATGACTGTTGTTCAGGCACGCGAGGCTCGATATAATCCACCGTCGATCGAGCTTTGATTTGACAAGTTGCCCACCAATCTAGTTTGTCTCGCTTCAAACACGAATACGAAGTGTAGTGCACTTGAGTTGCTTGGGATGCGAGTACAAATGGCTCGTATCGATTGAATCTACGTTTATGATTGATGTCAACGAGCTTATATTGAGGGTGAATTTTCGTGCCGGCTGGAGTTGGATCAAACCACTCACATTTGAACAAGAGTGTCCTTCCGGTCATTTGAAACCCGTGATACTCCAATTGAACAACTTCTAGAAGACGACCGTAATAATCCATGTAATCTGGCTCATAATTTGTTCCTCGTATACAAACTCCTGTGCTCGACGTTGACGTTCAGAGCCATACGAGTGCGTGTGAAATCTAAATCTATTTATCTTACAACCGTTAAATGTGTTCACAACACGTGATGGACCATACACAATTGACCTCATATAATCGTCATTTACATTGTTCAAAGGATCTCGTGCCTACAATAATTTTATGTTTTCAAATGTTATAATATATTTTAATTGCCATATAATTTTATAGATAATTAAAACTCACGTAACTCTCAAACCAAACAGGAAATTCAGCGTCCACTTTTCTAGCCAGTGCCTCATCTGTAATGTTCGGTTGGTGACATTTGCTATCATCTTCGAACAAACTACACATTTAGATTAAAATAAAGAATTGTTATAATATTTAATTAATAGATTTCGATAATTAGGGGTGCAACGAATTTGAATTGTCAACCTGATAAATTATGGGAGTTCAACACAATTTAGTAACACATATATTTGGGTCTCGGCCAATTCTTCATCCGACAAGAATCTTTTCCCTGCGTCTGAGAAAGCTTCTCCAGTATTTTTGAAAATAGATAGAACATTTGGATTGTCGTCTTCATCATTTTGAACTTCTTCATTACGGTTTAAGCTGGTCCTTTTTGTGGAGACATTATCGTCAAAGTAGTACAAAACAAAATTCGACGCCTCTTCAACTAGATATGCGTTTGATATTGAGCCTTCAACACACGCTTTATTCCATACATTATTTTTCAACTTGCGAAGATACCTCTCGAAAGGATATATCCACCTATATTGCACTGGACCAGCAATTCTCGCTTTGTATGGTAAGTGGACGGGAAAATGTTCCATTGAATCGAAGAAACTTGGTGGAAATAACATCTCAAGTTGAAAAAGTATTAGGGGAATGTCACGCTCTAAACGACTCATATCAGCAGTTCCAATGACTCTCGCACTCAGATCTCTAAAAAACAAACTTAACTCTGTTAATGCCTTCCACACGGGATGGGGAAGAAGTTCTCGAAATGCAATTGGGATCAACCGCTGCATAAACACGTGACAGTCATGGGTTTTCATCCCGTACAATTTCAACCCTTTCAAATCAACACAACGACCTAGATTTGATGCGTACCCATCAGGATATTTGAGAGTCTTTATCCATTCACACAATGCAACTTTCGACGGCTTATCGAGCGTGTACGACGCTTTGGGATACTTTCCTGATGCCTCTGCATGAAGTTCGGGACGGTGACCGTCGGACCACAGCTGCTTCAGCTCCTCAATCAATGGCTGTAAAAAAAACATTTAACTTATCTTTGGGATTTTGTGGGCCCGGGACGAGAACGCTGAGAAACATATACTGCTCTTTCATGCACATCCATGGAGGCAAATTGTATGGTGTGACAATCACCGGCCACGAATAGTATTGTTTTCCGAAACTTTCAAAAGGTTGAAATCCGTCTGTACATGTACATAGACCCAATCTTACGTTTTGAGTTTCAGCGGCGAACTCTGGATGAGTTTGATCGAAGTGCCTCTAAGCCTCAGAATCCGACGGGTGGTGCATGACACCATCCTCTACCGTATGTTCTGCATGCCACCGCATATCCTTTACCGTTGTTTTAAATGCGTACAACCTCTGCAGGCGGGCCGTTAGAGGAAAGTAAAACATCCTCTTGTACGGAATCAAGTTAGACTTGCGCCTTTTAGCTAGTCCCTTCTTCGCGGGTTTAAACCGTGGATGATCACAAAACTTGCACTTATCCAGATTCAAATCATCCTTCCAATAAATCATGCAGTTCTTAACGTAACAATCTATCTTCTCTACCGGTAATCCTATACCTCTCAACAACTTCTTACTTTCGTAGAAATTATCTGCAATATTATTGTCTTCTGGCACGATATCTTTGATTAAATCAATAAATTGATCATAACATTTCTGAGAAATGCCATGCTCCGATTTTAAATTCATAAGACGGGCAACTAAAGACAACCGATTGTGTTTCTCGTAGCCGGGATACAAAGGTTTTTTTTGCAACTTTCAGAATATCGAAAAATTTCTTCGCCTCGGGATTAGGTGGTTCATCCAACTCAATGTCGTTCATGTCAAAATTAGGACCGACAACATCTCGCACCATATCGACGTACGCATTTGATGATGATCCCCCAGTTTCAATATCAGCAGGCGATAAGACGTGATCTGTTTCCCCATGATGAGTCTAAATGTAGTAATCAGCAATGAACCCTTTAGTACCGATGTGACATTTTATCTCATCGATAGCCCTATAACTAGAGTTCCTACACTTAGTTCGTGGGCAAGGGCATTTCAGTTTATCACCGTCCCTCTCTGCAGAATCATGCGTGAGTGCAAATTGTACGAAACTATCTACACCGGCCACGAACGCCAGATTCATAAATTCAGAAATATTCCATTTGTACATCCAACTACGATCATCAGCCATCCTAAGATTTTTGAGTGTTAAGCGTGTTCTATAATAAAAGAAGGTGGCGAGATTTCGACAGCATTACGAGAAGAATGAGTAATTCGAATTGTAATTGGTAAGGCTTCTATCCCATTCAAGAACGTGACGTTTAGTAGTATGTATTATCTTAAAATATGCATTTTTCTTAGATTAAAAGTTTCGGCAGCATCTCCCCTCAGTTCTCGTAGTGCACGT
>BMAC01001167.1:208442-302207 GCA_014905375.1 Phtheirospermum japonicum | reverse complement strand
GCCTGACCTGATTGTCAGTTTAAGCCAGGATTGGCTAAGGACGAATGTCCTCAATTTTACCTGACCAGATTTTCAGTTTAAGCCAGGATTGGCTAAGGACGGATGTCCTCGATTTCACCTAACCTGATTGTCAGTTTAAGCCAGCATTGGCTAAGGACGGATGTCCTCGATTTTACCTGACCTGATTGTCAGTTTAAAGCCAGGATTGGCTAAGGACGGATGTCCTCGATTTTACCTGACCTGATTGTCAGTTTAAGCCAGGTCAATTTTTAATAATGGATGCTTTTCTTTTTTGTCTTGTAATGACTCTTGAAAATTTTAAAAGTGTTTGAGCAGGTACCAAAGGATGACCTGCACTAGGACTTGACTTGTCCATGAACATAACAACCTTGGATGATCAGGTCCTAGGTCAGAACTAATTTTTTTTTTTAGAGGGGGGAGATAAACCCGTGGAAACACAATGATGCAATGATTGAGCAGGAAAAGATCGATTAAACAGGCGGAAGCCCAAAGAAAACTAAAGCATACCAAGACATTCTAGCAAATACGACAAACACATATGGATATGCAGATGAAAAATAGCCGAAAGTGCAGAAATTCAGAATATATTTTCATTTCAGCAAAAGCTCGAAAATTACAAGAACAGACTCTACACACTCAAGAAGGATGGCAGTTTTGATTACAAAAACTTCAGGATAAGAATTAAAATATGCAGTTCTTCTGGGGGAGGACCTCCGATCTGAGGCTAGAGCCCGACGGACTCGCCAGAGCTCCCACTCTGTTTCATGCAGACGGCGGTTGTACTTATCAGACCGCTCGGCAAGTGCTTGAGTTTCACCGGCGGCGATAGATAGACGATTCACAGACTCGAGTGAATCAGCCCTCTCTTCCTGCAGTTGGAAATTTATCTGACGGAGCTCGGACCACTCTTTCTTGTAATGGCGTTTTTTCTGCCTCTTCCTCTCCAGCAAGCGGTAGAGGCCGCCAATCTTCTCCTTGAGCAAAGTTAGTTGATCAGAGAGTTTGAATTTTTCAACCACCAGAGAAATGTTATTCCTTTTCACAAGGTCTAGTTCTTGGAGAAGAGGAGAGGATGCCATTGCAGATAGTTGAAGAAAAATGAAAGCATACATACAAGTATGTAATGAAATCAGAGGCACGTGACAAGAATAAAAAAGTACTAGGGTTTCCGGATATTTAGGAAACCCTAGAAGTCCAAGAGTCATTACAAGACAAAAAAGAAAAGCATCCATTATTAAAAATTATTTGAGATTACATAAACTTAAGCAGAATTGCAGTCAGACCAGCCACACAGGCAACCTACAGGTCTGCTACAAAATAAAAAACCCCTACAACCTAGGCATCCACCTCCATGTCTGCCCCCAGCTCTGCCGACAGCTGGTCCACTATGCCTTCAGATAGACCTCCCGGAGACGCTCCCCCAGGCAACTCACCCAGACCTGCAAAGGTTGGGGAGGGAGAAGATGTAGGGGGATCACGGCGAGAATCAGGTCTGATTGAGGTTGACTGGGCTCGGGAGAATGGAGAACAGAGTGAACGTGCTCAGCGAACTCTGCAGACCCAATTGTATGGAGGCGGTCCTTGGCAGGGTCGTAAGAGAAGGAGGTCGGCTCAGGTGGGGTTTTCAGTGGTACGCTCCGATCAAAAGGAACGTTGGGATTAGCCAGAGCCCATTTAGCCTGCTCATCCAAGCCATAGTTGTAGTATACCACAGCATCTGGAAAGAGCAGGGAGAAAAGTTCTTTGGATCCTAGGAAGGCCTTCCTGGCTTCGTCCCTTGCCGCCTGGATCAAGTTGAGCCCCTTCTCAGAATTTAAAATTTTTGTCTCCCATTCGCTCTTGGCCTTGGCTAAAGCCTCGTCTGCCAGACTTCTCACCTCCGCAATGGCCTCATCCCGAGCCTCGGACCGGGCTGTCTCCAGCATTTTCTCCTGGGATTTCTTCACCCCATCCACTTCCTCTTGCAGCTTCTTGACTTCTTTGATCTTCTCTTTGGCAAGGGCCCGGACCTGCAACATCTTCTCATTAAGGGCTTTGTTCTCCTTAATGAGATCAGATTGGGCCATCGATCTGGTCGCCCTAATGGCCAAGAGAGCCCTCTTGGCTTTAGCCTGAATATGAAAAAGAAAGTTAGAGACTCGCAAAATGACTAATGTGGAGGAAGAGAGGTAACATAAGGTTTACCCGATCCTCATCCTGACACCAGGATTCCAGCAGCTCGCGATCGCTCATTTGCTCCAAAACACGCATGTCTTCAGGAGCACACTGGGCGCTTACGTGACGAACTGCTACGTCACCTAAGCAGTTCAAGACAGGAGTCCTGCGAGGAGGGCCTAGGCTGCGGGTGACGGAGGCGGTCCCCAAGGCGACTGGAATTGCTGGGGCCGTGGAGATATTCACACCTCTGCCGCGAGTGGAACGAGGCCTTTTCAGCAGAGGAGTGTCCTCCTCGTCGGAATCAGATATGAGTCGCCTCACCGGGGAAGGACCTGGAGGTGACTTGGAGGAAGGAGGGCTCTGGGCTTGAGGTGAAGAAGACGCGCCCACTGCACGGGCCGCAGGCTCCGCATCAGCCTCTGCGCTTTTCTTGCTGGCCGACTCAAACATCATGTGCATCATCCTTTCTGAAAATAAAGAACAAAAGGAAGTAAGACTCACGGGCATTAAGATACGATGTAACAGATCAGGCTAGAGAAGGCTTTTTTCCAATCTCTGGGGTTAAGGGACCTGTCTCGCAGGTTTCGTTGAAAAAATACAAAACATGGGGGAGGAGGAGCTCATTAATATTAATAGGATTCTCGCTCAGAGTAGATATGATTCTCTGAATACGAGAAGGTCTGCCCGCCGCGGTCAGGGGTGGATAAGAAGGCAGTTTCTCTATGGGGGTGGGGTCAAAACCCCAGTCTCCATCGCAGTAGACAAAGAAAAACTTTTTCCGTCAGGCTTTGTGAGAGGAGGGAAGTTTGTGTATAAAATGAACTCCAGGTCTGGCCGTGAGGTAAAAGCAGTTAGGGGACAAGATTTTCGCTTGGAAGAGCCGGTAGAAAACAAGGGCTATTGGATCCAGGCCAGCGTAGCGCATGGCCAAATTGTAGCATACCATTATTCTGAAGGAATTAGGGGTAAATTGAAAAATGGGAATTATGTACATTTGGGCTATCTCGAGCATCAAAGGATTTACTGGTAAATGTAAACCCGCTTGGAATTGGTCAACATAAAAAGTCAACCATCCCTCTGGTGCTTGACAGGCCAAAATGCACGCCGGAGGAGGATAGGGATCGAAGGGTTCCTTGATTTTATACTGGGAGCAGATTTCCTCTATCGAGTGTTGGCTAAGGATAGAAGTGATCCTGGGATGATCAGGTACTGGTGGAGGGTATACTAAACCCTCAGTAGATGAGGAGCCGGCAGCCGCCGCTGCCGCAGGATTTAATGATAACAGGGGGGAGGTTGTCGCTGCCTCCGGGCTAGTAGGAGGCTGAGATGACGAAACCCTTGATGCGTCTATAGAGGTAGATGGCGGAGAGGCAGAAGCCTCGACCGTCTCTGGGACGGATGGTGAAGAAGAGGAGAGGACTACCGTCGTCTCCGGGGGAACAGACGGCGGAGATGCGGAGGCCCTTATATCTAGGGGGGATAACATTATAAGAAAATAAAAGGCAAAAGGCTGAGAAAGGTACCTGGTTTTCAAGGGTCGCCGAAAAAATAAGATGGAGAGAGAATTCGCCGAACACTGGGGAAGATAGAAAAAATCTGAGATTTTTGAAAGGTGAAAAACGAAAAGTAAGAGAGAAGGATGAGTCCAGTGGGAATAATAAGATAAAAGATAAATTTGAAAAATGGAAATCGATAAAGGCGGGATTTGATGGGATCCTCGCATTTAATGCTGGCAGGCGAACAGTGCCCTAGGAGGTGAGCTGGAGCGTCAACTGTCCTAGAATAGAGCTGACGTGGCGTGTACTCATAGGACTGGTGTGGTTGTTACTTGGGGAGATGAACCGACATCACTAATGCCAATAATTAGGCCTGGGTGTCAGGCAGATTTCTCGGAGTTCCCCCAGTACGAGAAATCATAAAGGACAGAATGACCTCATTTATTTCGAAAGAGCTTTGGAATGTTACAGATCTACCCCAACTATTCGGGGGGAGGAGTTGATAGGGCAATATATACGCCAGACCTGGTTTGAGGTAGCTCTGACTCAGAGTAGTTAGATAAGTTGAGAGATGGCTAGAACAGCTCTGTCTCAGAAAAAGATCTAATTAACCCTCCTGAGAAAACAGAATATCAGGAAGAGGTGGTTATCGCTCGGGATTCTTCTTGGCTTAGCCATCTTGAAGAGATCACTAACAACCCGGAGATTATGCCGGGTTGAGGAAAGTACTCTGCTAGGGAAGTTATGGGGCTGAAGTTAAGCCTGATAGATGCTGAAGTGATACAGAATAAGGAAGACCTGAAATAAAGAAGACCTAATTAGAGTCAAGTCTAATATTAATACTGAAGTGATGTGGAGGAAAGAAATAAGGAAGATCTGGAATGGGGAAGACCTGTTTTCTAAACTCCCGGTAAAGAGACAAGTGGGACCACTTGTCAGAATTTGTTACGTAACGGCCCGAGATTCGCAGCATGTGCTCCTGAGATCCCGACTGGGGTCCCCATTAGGAGAAACTATAAATATCTCAACCCCAAGGCTGAGAGAGGTATGTCATTCTCTTGAACATTCCTTCTTATATTCTGGAAAACACCTCAAACGCTTACTGACTTAAGCATCGGAGAGATTTCCACCGGAAAACCACTGATGGTCCTTTCTAATCTGTTTTTGTGGCGTAGGTTCAAGAAGCTCTTGGGTTTTCAAGTGTTATTCAGGTAGTTCACTTTTTGGGCTGGAACAAAAACAAACCACAATTGTCAACCAATTCTACAGAGCAACACAAATTAGGAATAGACACATCAGATATTTTTTTATAAAAATATTTAAAACAACAAAAATTGTGTATAAACGCCCTCAAATAAAGATGCCTGCAAAGAAAAGCAGATAATGAATAAACATCAAAAAGATGTGTGCAAACAAATGTGTACGATAAACTTAATCTTTTCTCACTGGGATTTGATTTGTTAGATCTAAATTAAACTTTGAAAATAATTGAGAAATCAGATCCCAAAACAAATATAAAAACAGATAAAAAAAATAGTTGCAAAATCAGAAAAAGATAAACATTTGTTAAACACATATCCGTGTAATAAAAACAAATAAAACAACTATCGATTTTAGATTAGAAGGTTGAATTTATTGCAATTTTATTTTATCAAGTAAAAGGAAATAATAATTAATAAATAAATACATAATGAATTAAAATTAGATCTGAAAAAAAATAGTTAATGAATTAAAATTAGATTTGAAAAAATAGTTAATGAATAAAATGAGATCTAAATTAAAATTAGATGCAAGAAAACACATGAGTTTTTATCTGTATAGTAAACAGATAAAATTAGATAATGAAAAAACACGCCTGTAAAGAAAACAGATAAAGTTAAATAATGAAGAAACTGCAAAACTTATGAATGAACGCCTGCAAAAAAAAAAAAATTAAAAAAATAAAATCTGTTAGACATATAAAAATATTGAGATCCCAAAATATTTCTCTAAATCTGTTATGAATAAACGCCTGCCAAGGAAATATTCTTTTGACTGAGTTTTAATCTATTAGATCTGAATTACTTAGAAAATGAAATCGTACATCAAAATATTGAGATACCAATTTTTTTTGATAGATATAATGAAATAATTTTGATGTAATAAGATACTAAAATATAGAATCACAAAGAAAAAAAATCCACAGATCCAACATCAATCTGTGAAATATATCAAAAGAAGTAGAAAAGATTATAAAAAACTACAAAACATGTTAATTGGACATGAATATCCCACCTATATTTGAGATGGCTATTAAAATGATGAAGAGATTTTTCTAGGAAGAAAGATGAAACTGGGGGAGAGCAAATTGAAAATATTTGAGAAAGAGAGAGGAGCAGCGACTGGGTTGCAAACACTAGTTTATCAAACAAAAAAAAAAATGAAAAATAAAGTTGTTATTTATACTTAGGCTAAAAATCCCCCAAAATTAACATTTTAATATAAATCACCATAATCTTCCAACTCAGCATCCGGAGCTACCAAATGAAGAAATGTGTCATCTGAAGTAATGCCTAGCTGACACATAGGTTAAGATGTCAACAATATTAACAAATAGGGTGGATTAGGACCATCAAATTGAACTCTAAATCCAGAATATGATACCTGATTAGAGTAGATTTGTCCTTATTTTTATTAGCTTTTTAGCTCGTTTTTATATTTATTTTTTGGTATAAGTTGGATGATTTAAGCATAATTCCGTAATTTTATAATTCCAGCTTATTTTACCGTATTTTGATCTTAATTGATGCAATTAGGTGATGTTTCGTTGTTTTTCACCTTACAGCTAAGTAACCGGAAGAGTTTAGCGCGTAAAAGACGAAGTTCGATGTTCAAGAATAGAAGAACAAGCTTTCCGGTGAAACGAGTAGCAAACGATCGAGAAAAGGAGACCGACGCTCAGTTGCGTCGACTGACGCGACTGTCGACGCCCATCGACGCGAGCCGTGCCAATGAGCCATGGCCCGCGTCGGTCGACGCAAGGACGACGCTTTGCCGACATAACGTTCTGAGGCGTCGATGTCGACGCACCAAGGTCGACGCAATGTCGACGCTAAGTTCTGAAGCGTCGATGTCGACACACCAAGGTCGACGCAACGTCGACGCTAGCTGCTGAAGCGTCGATGTCGACGCATAACGTCGACGCACCTGCCAACCGACGCGTGCACCTACTGACCAGACCTGCCGAGCGCTGCCGACCAAGACTGCCGACACCCGCCGAGCGCCTGCTCGCGTCAGTCGACGCTCCGTCGACGCGACGGCCCAGAATTCGGAAATTAGGGTTTCTTGTGCGCCAAGACTCCTAATATCTATTTAAGACCTCATTTCTACGGATTTTGGGAGATATACAGAGTGCCACGACAGATACATCTATCCTAGGGTATTTTAGCATTCAATAACAATAATTCCACGTCTTATAACAAGATTTGGAGACGCGGATCAAGGATCGAAGTTCTACGCGTCCGAAAACACCGATTTCACACTCAAGAGTCCATTCTTCGCCCAAGATCAGCGTTCAAACTCTGGAATAGCTGGAGCTTTTCATTGCTTTTCGTAGTTACAATAAGTACTCTAAACTTTTAGTTAATTTCTTAGTTAATTTCGTAGTTAATGCTAGATTAATTTAATTAGCTTAATCGTTTTATGCTCGTATTTTGGATACTGGTTAATTTAGTTTATTTATGCGATTTAGTTTATGCTTCGTTAATGTTCTTGGATTGGTATGATTCATTGTTAGCGATAGATCTCTTTAATTCATGCTTTAGATACGTTAATTAGCTTTTAAACTTCGTAGCGTTAATCGATAATTTAGTTATTGCTCTTAGTTGATAATTTAGAATAATTAGTTTAATTAGCTTAGTACACTGCTTAGTTCGTAATTGATAATCTAGTTAAAGTAATTAGTTTAATTAGTTTAAATTATCGTCTTAGTTTATAATGATCGAATCAATCTTTTCAAACCCCCAAATGTATATGTATGTTATTCAAAATTGAGAAAAACATTGATAGGACCGAACAGTTGTTTCCTCGAGAGATACGACTCGAGTCAAACTCATCACCCTACAGTTACCTCGTACACTTGCGAGCAAACTGACGTGCTTTTAAATTAATTATTAAAAATGGGGTGCACAAAAGTTTGAGTCAAGAATTTGGCGCCGTTGCCGGGGAATACAACGAGTAGGAATTAAAAATGTTTTTCGTTTTAGTTTTTGTTTAATTTATTATTTTATTTGCTTTTACTTGGTTTTTGCCATTTGGTGCGTTGACGTGTAGTTGAGTTTATGCAAGGAAGGCGATCACTTCAACGCGACCTTGTGCCATTCATCGATAATATTCACCGTTCAAATCCGCCAAGACCAAGACCCGTTCTTATTCCCGAAGACAATTCCTCGACAGCAACCGATTTTGCTTTCGATCAAGTTCCCGACATTATGTTAGGAGCACATTCAGTTCGAAACGGCGATTCACCACCGAGATCACCACCACGCCCCATTCGAGCTGAGCATGGTAATGATCCAAACAAGTCACATTCTTCTAGACGTGATGGAAGGAGAAACGAAGGAGTTAACCAGCAGCACAACATAGTCAATCACCCACTCAACATGGAGAATTTGAGGCAAAACGAAGAGATGAACGACAATGTCACGCGTCAGCACAAAGTCGAGAACGTGGCATTTAGGAACGAGGATGTTTTGCAGCGAAACGCCTATATGAACAATCAACGGCACGTGAACGAGTGGTTGGAGAATCAAGATCATGGTTACGAGCAAAATAATTTCGGAAGGAGGAACGAGCACGAGCACCGTTACGCGCATAACGACCACTACGAGAGAGCATATGACCAAGTTCGAGAACCAAGGGGCGATCGAGCACTTAGACAGCGCGACTTGGCACGTCCAAAGGTTGTACCCTTTAGGTCCGCCATTGTTCTCGGACCAACCGCAAGGGCCGTGGAGATTAAACCGCATCAACTCAACCTACTCCCAACCTTTCATGGGAATGCGCATGAAAACCCCTTGGCTTTTTTAAATTATTTCGTTGATGAAGTTGGCCGATTCGTAGTTCATGGCCTTCATCAAGAGGAGGTCCAGATGATTTGTTTTCCGTACATCTTGAAGGACAAGGCGAAGTCATGGCTACTGTCCTTAGAGCCCGGTTCGTTAACCGACTGGGATATGATTAGCGAGAAATTTCTAAACCAATATTATTCAGCCCAAACGACGGGGCATCTTCGGAGGCAAATTGCTACTTTTGAGCAATTAGAAGGAGAACTATTTCATGAGACGTGGGAGCGCTACAAAACACTTTTGCAAGCTTGCCCCCACCACAACTATTCTCCGGAGATGACTAACCAGTTCTTTTTCGATGGTTTATTGGACCATGGGAAGCGAGAGGTAGAGATAGCAGCGGGAGGAGATTTTGGAGATTTGACAGCACACGAGGCAAGACAAGTGTTGGAGAAGCAAAGCGAAAAATCCAGACAAACCAACTCTCGGCCTCGTAAAATGAGAGTTAATGAAGTTTCCATTCCCGATCCTGATTTAGACGATGGCAAGTTAGTAAAGGCAAAATGTGCAGATATTTTCGACGAAAAATTAGCTGCTTGGAAAGCCGAGCGGGCTAGCAAGGCCGCTGCACAGAAAATGGCTACGAATTGCAACCAGTGTGGATCCCTCCAGCATTTAGCAGACGCATGTCCTAACAACAGTGAGCAGCAAGAGGAGGTTAACGCGATCCAAAGCTATTCGAACCAAAAGAAGTACACGCGACAACGTGACAATCCTCTTTTCAAGTGGGGTCCGGGCAATCCAAATCATATGCCACCTGACCCACAATATCCACCACCACAGTATGCTCAAGCACCACCAGTGCCACCACAACAAAATAATTTTCATACGCGAGGGCAGGCGTCGAATGCAACTCAACCAAATGACCAGCTGTTGGTTTGGCAACAAAATCAAGTGGCTGAGACGATCAGTAATAGAGAAGGGCTTACGAAGGTGAATGCGAAGATAGACGAACTTTCAAAGAAGGTGAGCGGAATAGACCAACTTTCCGGCATTGTGCATGATCTAGCTAAGAACATGGATCGAATGGAGAGGACTATGGGACAAATAGCAACTGATATTGCTAAATCGAATAAGGAGAAAGACAAGCTACCAAGCCAACCGGAGCAAGCATCGGCAATTCACGTCCTTCGCAGTGGGAAGAAGATCGACAATGGCATATAGAACCAAGATGAGGAGCTAGTTCCTAAACCGGTAGACAAGCTACATAAATCAGCCAATAGATATGTTCTTGGTTCTATTCAAGGGAAAATTCCGAGCGACACCTCTGGCATCGATGAACCACCACAATCGAAGCAAACAACGAGGCAGTATAAGGATGCCGTTCCTTTTCCAAGCCGAATACGTCCAACGAAGGAGAACAATAAATTCATGGAGTTGTACAATCTCTTGAAGAATGTGAATATAAACCTACCACTTTTAGAAGTGATCAAGACGATGCCCGCCTACGTCAAGTTTTTTAAGGAACTTGCCTCGCGAGAGAGACGTTTGGCGATAACTCAGTACGTTCCGTTACCGAAAGAAATTAGCGCGATTTTCAAGAAGCCGTTACCACCTAAGGAACGCGATCCTGGCAGTTTTTGCATAACGATTTCACTAGCTAATGGGAAGAAGGCAGTAAGTATGTTGGACCTTGGAGCAGGCGTTAATTTAATGCCTTATTCGCTTTATCAAGATTTTGATCTTGGACCCCTCAAACCGACAACTATGCGCCTACAGTTAGCCGATCGTTGGACTCGACGACCGTTAGGGATAGTCGAAGATGTTTTAGTGCAAGTTGGGGAGCTAGTGCTTCCAGTTGATTTTGTGGTTATGGACATTGGTGAAGTTCCAACTGGGGACAACGAGCACACCATTCTTTTAGGGTGACCGTTCATGGCGACTTCACATACTCTTTTTGACGTTCATAAAGGGAGAATGACGATGACTGTGTTAGGCGAAACAGTGACCTTTTCTCTGAAAGATATTCACAACACTCCATCTCCTATTATGCGTGAGGAAGATTCATTCATTAACCCCGTTGCTTCATGCGTCAACGAATTACGGGAGATCGTAACTTTGAACAAGTTAGGCGACGTGAACGACGCCGGAGTTTCTATCAAGGGAAGGGACGAGCGAGTCAATTCGTGTAAAGATTACGAGTCCTATGATCAAATGCACTTAAGTGGAGAAGAATTGATCGAGTTGTTGGGAATTGACATACGAGACATCGTGGCAGAATTTGGAGGCGATTTTGAATGTTCGCACAAATTAGAGCAAGAGGTGGAGTCGAAACCACCAATAAATCGTTCAAGGCACGATCTTCTCGACCATAGCGAAAATTTCACTTTCAAAAAGAACACGGGCGAGGAGTGTTTGGGCGATTGGGAACAAGGGCTGATGAAATCAAGGAAGGTTCGCACGAGTGAAGTCAAGAACTTGCAATTCGAGGTTGGAGAATTAATCTTGTATAATAACGAACGAAAGTACGACCCAGCCGATTTTAGAGCTTCATGGAGCGGACCTCGATTAAAGAATCTGATGAGTACGGCGTAGCCACGTTGTACGATGAGATTGGCAAATCGTCCTTTCAAGCTCACAAGCATAGATTGAAGCTTTATCATGATGGACGAGGTAAAAATGGCAATCGCAAGTTGGTGGAGTTTGGAGATCCACCGTACGTAAGAAGATAAACGAGCAAGATGGCGTCGAGCAAGTGACGTTAAAATTTGCGCTTCTCGGGAGGCAACCCGAGCATTTGTATCCTTTTGTACCTTATTTCTATTTTATTTAATTTTTATTTTTGGTTTTTAATTGTTTAGAACAGTTAGAGAACTCGGACGAGGAGAATTGAACGAACAAGCGAAGGAAAAGATGCCCAGGAATCCGCCCGCGTCGACGCTGAGCACCTGCTCGCGTCAGTCGACGCGGCGTCGATGCTCAGTATCAGGAGAATCGTCCTCTGTCGCATCGACTGACGCGGCGTCGACTGACGCGGCGTCGACGCGACCCGCGAACCGGCCCAGAAACGTTTAAAAACTGAATTTTTGGCCCACGACCCGACCCGTGACCGTCTTGACCCGCGGGATTAGCCCAGAAATCTGTTTAAAAATAGATTTTTCACCCCCTTTTCTCACTTTTCTTCATTCCCTAACTTCTTATTTTATTTTCTCTCCTTTGCAATTTTTGTTTTTCAAAATTTTCAAGGAATTCAAGTACTCTAATTCCCCAACCCCAGAATTGTTATTACAAGTTGGTGTTCAAGAAACCTTCCAAAAATGGGCTACAAAGGTTGAAGCAATTTCGGGCAATTCCGGGCAATTCTTGCGTTTTTACGGAAATTCGACTACAACTCGTTGAGGTACTTCGCTTGAAACTATCTTGGGATCATATTTTGTTGTTGTTTGTTGTGTGGGAAGTATTTGGTGCAAGGATTGTTGGACTTCTTAGTTGGTTGAACACGCACGCCAAGTGTTCGACGAAATTCCCCAAAGAAGCACAAGTTTTATTTTCAAAGTTTTTCGATCCCGTTCGTTCTCAATTGTTTGATAATGTCTCGAGCGGGTAAACGTAAAGATATCTCGGGGAAATACAACGCACCGTTCCCGATTTTTGATAAAAAAGAAGGGGACATGTTCAAGAATATTCGAAAATGGGGATTTGCTACGCACCGGACTTTGAACGTCCAAGGAATTGCGGATGAGGCCTCGAATGGGTCGGAGCACCACACCGACCTTTCACGTTATGTAGATGGCCTCGTATGTGGGTACTTCGCCCAAATGCACTTGCCCGGTTTTCGAGAACTCATGCTCGAGTTTTTCTCGACTTTGGGGATTCGGAACGACGAGACATTCTCTTGTCGGCTAGGAGGGAATGATGTGGTTGTCGACGAGGAGGTTTTTGGCAACATTTCGGTTTCCCGACCGTAGGGGACCACCCGGTTGGAGTTCAAGGCTTCGATTTAGCCTCTTTTTGGGGGATGATTACCGGGGGAAACACGGGGGATTGTAAGAGGTTTCCTTGCTCGAGGATTCAAGACGACGCCCTCTATGTCGCATACAAGATCCTCGCCCACATCATTCTTTGCAAAAACGAGGCCACCTATGCGACCAAAGACGAGCTTTATGTTCTTCAGTGCCTCGTTGAAGGTCGTCAAGTCCGGTTGTACCCGCTTATTTTGCTCGGACTTTACAATGTCACCAAGGGTAATCCGGGGAGCAATTCGCCACTTCTCTCATTTTCGCCTTACGTTACCGGCCTTGCCCGTCACTTTGGGTTCGATCCGGCCGGAAGCGGACTTAGTCCGCTTGGAACCTCTTCACTACCACTCGCGCGTGCGCCGGCACCCCGAGTGAGGTCCTCGACTAGAGGAGGATCTTCGTCTCGACTACACGACGAAGACGATGATGGAGATGAGGATATGGAGCAAGCCCGCCGTTCTACTTCGGGCCCGAGTCCCGATTGGGGGCAATTTTTCGAGGAAAACCGGGCATTTCAAGTGAAGATGTTCGATAAGCTTCAAATCATCAACGAGAAGATCGACACAAATCACGAGAAGAACCGGAAGTTTGAAGAAGATGCGAGCTCGTATCTCGAAGCTCGAGGAGCATTTTGAGGCGGCATACCCCACACCGAGTATGGATGTCGACGAGACCAACAACGAAGATGATGAGTCTCGCGAGTTCTAAACTCGTTCTATCTTTATTTTTTTTAATTATTTATGCTTTCTTTATAAAAAAAAAAAGAACAAAAAAAATAGAAAATATAAAAAATATTGTTATTTTCTTTGTTTTTGTGTGTTTTATTTTTTCTTTTAGGGCAATTCGTATCACGTACGTTGAAGAAGTGGCCAATTACATAAATCACGACTAGCGGCTCGACTACTATTATTTCAGGGATGTTTTCTTTTTCCTTCCTATTTTTGATTTTTGGTTGTGTTTATGGCAATCCGGAGATTGCCAGAATTTTTAGAAGGGGGGGTGGTCGAGTGTGATTTGTATTGATTAAATTGTGTAAATTTATTTGATACTTGGCCTGTAATAATTATATGCTTAAACGTGATTAATTACTATTTCTACGCTTAATTGTGTTTGTATGGCTTGCCTGTCGAAGTTGACTAAGTATGATTATCTGTTTTCGTCTTCGAGCGTGCATAAGTGCATAATTTTTCAAAATTTATTATTATATATTGTAAATGGTACTTGGACGCAATCGATCTCGTAAAAACTTAAAAAAACAGCGTCAATTCAAAAAAATTTCATGCAAAAAGCCAGCGAGTAGCCTGAGTGTTTATCATCTTTGCATGTGCTTGAATGAGTTTCAGTTTTGATATCTCTTTGAAACCGCTGTGTGTAGTCGACTTTGAAAATGAAGTTAAGGCGCATATAAAACCTTATTCCGGCCATATTCATATATTTTTAGCCACTATAAATTCCGAATGAGCCAATCATATCCAAATATCCATGCCTATAGCCATGAGTGTTTCAGAGACGACCCTACAACCCATTAAAAGCGTGGGGTAGGAGTTCGTATTTTTTTATTGGTTATTTGAGTCTTTGGAATTTTTATTAGGAGTTTGTTAACTTGTAAATAAGGACCGCCATCTTAAAAAAAAAAAAAGAGAGAGAAAAACCCCATAAAAAGAATAAACGGGGGGAAAATAAAAAAACTGATGATAAGAAAGATGGTGGGTCTTGTGTTATTAATTGCCTACGCGCTTGTAAAGGCTTGAGTCTAATTGTCTATCTTATGAAGCCTAATGTTTAGAAGGCAAGAGTTGTGTAAGAAGCATGTTATAAGCTTCAATCGTGCTTAAGTGGTTTGAGCTTATAGTCGATTTTATGGTTTGCGAGTTGGGAAATAGCCTATATTTTAAGGCTACGTTATGAGAGTTAAGTGAGGTTTTTATTTTTGAGCGAGGTGAAGCATTTTGCTTCTCGATTAGATTAAGTTGAGTGAGCAATGAGCCACATGACTTATATATTCCACACCCGTCCAAAAAGCCTTACACTACAACCCGTAAAGACCTTTACTGATTCTTAGTTTTGACAGCACACTTAATTTGCGATTGAAAAGAGATTAATTTTCTGTGCTTATTTACTGTGCTTGTAATTGTATGATTTGAGTGTATACACGTCCCATGCAGAAAATACTTGAGTGTTTTTTTAGCGTACTTATATATATTATCCTTCGTGAGGAAGCATGATTTTATTTTGAAGCGACAATGTAATAATGGTCAAGTGTTTGACGTTGCGTGACTTGTTGATTCGTACGTTTTTGTCACGAATCTGTACTTGATTGAGTCTTATTTTAGTCGTTTTATTCTTTCTCCGAGTTAAGACTAGAGCTAAAATTGCATTGTTTTGCATTTTCCATCTCTTCACTTAATTTTCAGGCTTATTGATCGACAATTGATTCAAACGAGAATAATTCTGAGGTTTTCTCATACAGTTAGAACGTCTGAAGGATTCGGAACACGAAGATTGAAGGAAAACGCTCACAAATAGCTACGAGGACACTCACCGATCGGACAGTTCATCTCTCCGATCGGTGGAACTAGGTACCCGCACACCGACCGGGAGAGTTAGCGCACCGAGCGGATGCAAAGACAGAAACTTATGACCGATCGGACGAGGAACATGACCGATCGGACAAAAACGTTACGAGTCTGATTTATGGAGATTTCAGTTACGAAACGGCTGGGATTGCTTTTAAAAAGGAGGGAGGATAGGGTTTGCGAGATATTCACCCTGGGAGGCATTTTTTGGAGGCTGGAGACACCACACAACACCCAAAAAGGTTGAGAGATTTGACACATCTCTCATACCTCTAGTATAAATCCGTGCAAGGTCGTATCAAGGTTCTATTCGCAGTAGCCGTCATTCTTCGCTAGGATTCTGGGCTCGTGAAAAGTCTAGGGATTCTACGCAACTCGGAGTGTTTTCGTTCATCGTCTTCATTCGTTGAAAATAGTTCAACGATTAGTAATCTCTAAACTCATAGTCTTGAAGTTTTTGAAATAATTAGTTTATAATTTGATATGAACAATAGTTGGTAATGATTCGTTAGTAGATTGTTAAAGTTTTGGTGATTTGGATTCATATCTTTGTGTTTTCAAATTATTGATTTTGGTTGAACCATTAGTTTGAGAATGGAATTATGGTTGGCTTAGTTATAGTTTGTGAAGCATCTAGAATTTGGAATGAAAGTTGATCTTAGTTGTTAGAAGCATTTGATTGATAATCGCTATCGTTGTTTACAATTGTTGGGATGATGTTTAGTAGCTTGCAATAGTATTACAATAGTTGTTTTTCTTATAACTTGTCGAGAGGTTGACACCCTCGAGACAAGAAGAATTCGTCTTACTTGCTTTATTGATTTCTAAACAATTACAAAACCCTTGAGCTCGCGTGTTTTTAGAGATAGAATCGTGTTATTAGTATAATAAACATCGTTTAATCCGATTCCCATTCCTCGAGAGATCGACCCAAGTTAGCTTGCCAAGTCTACAAGTGACCCTGTTCTCTTGCGGGCGAGCTTAAAACCTTTCAAATAAAGACACGCATTGCTTAACCGAAATTTAATTTTGAAAGGAATTGAAAAGTTCGGCTCACTTGTGCCTATATTTTCAAAATTATCTACGTAGCAATGCACGACTTTTTGCTTGAACTTATTTCATTCTAGTTATATTTCGAAATTATCGTTTGTTCGAGGACGAACAAACCAATAAAGCGTGGGGTAGTTGATTAGAGTAGATTTGTCCTTATTTTTATTAGCTTTTTAGCTCGTTTTTATATTTATTTTTTGGTATAAGTTGGATGATTTAAGCATAATTCCGTAATTTTARAATTCRAGCTTATTTTACCGTATTTTGATCTTAATTGATGCAATTAGGTGATGTTTCGTTGTTTTTCACCTTACAGCTAAGTAACCGGAAGAGTTTAGCGCGTAAAAGACGAAGTTCGATGTTCAAGAATAGAAGAACAAGCTTTCCGGTGAAACGAGTAGCAAACGATCGAGAAAAGGAGACCGACGCTCAGTRGCYTCGACTGACGCGACRGTCGACGCCCYTCGACGCGAGCRGTGCCAARGAGCCATGGCCCYCGTCGGTCGACGCAAGGACGACGCTTTGCCGACATAACGTTCTGAGGCGTCGATGTCGACGCACCAAGGTCGACGCAATGTCGACGCTAAGTTKTGAAGCGTCGATGTCGACACACCAAGGTCGACGCAACGTCGACGCTAGCTGCTGAAGCGTCGATGTCGACGCATAACGTCGACGCACCTGCCAACCGACGCGRGCACCTYCTGACCAGACCTGCCGAGCYCTGCCGACCAAGACTGCCGACACCCGCCGAGCGCCTGCTCGCGTCAGTCGARGCTCCGTCGACGCGACGGCCCAGAATTCGGAAATTAGGGTTTCTTGTGCGCCAAGACTCCTAATATCTATTTAAGACCTCATTTCTACGGATTTTGGGAGATATACAGAGTGCCACGACAGATACATCTATCCTAGGGTATTTTAGCATTCAATAACAATAATTCCGCATCTTATAACAAGATTTGGAGACGCGGATCAAGGATCGAAGTTCTTCGCGTCCGAAACACCGATTTCGCACTCAAGAGTCCTTTCTTCGCCCAAGATCAGCGTTCAAACTCTGGAATAGCTGGAACCTTTCATTGCTTTTCGTAGTTACAATAAGTACTCTAAACTTTAGTTAATTTCTTAGTTAATTTCGTAGTTAATGTTAGATTAATTTAATTAGTTTAATCYTTTTACGCTCGTATTTTGGATACTGGTTAATTTAGTTTATTTATGCGATTTACGCTTCYTTAATGTTCTTGGATTGTTATGATTCGTATGTTAGTGATAGATTCTTAAATTCATMCTTTAGATACGTTAATTAGCTTTTAGTRTTCGTAATGTTAATCGATAATTTAGTTATTGCTTTTAGTTGATAATTTAGAATAATTAGTTTAATTAGCTTAGTACACTGCTTAGMTCGTAATTGATAATCTAGTTAAAGTAATTAGTTTAATTAGTTTAAATTATCGTCTTAGTTTATAATGATCGAATCAATCTTTTCAAACCCCCAAATGTATATGTATGTTATTCAAAATTGAGAAAAACATTGATAGGACCGAACAATTGTTTCCTCGAGAGATACGACTCGAGTCAAACTCATCACCGTACAGTTACCTCGTACACTTGCGAGCAAACTGACGTGCTTTTAAATTAATTATTAAAAACGGGGTGCACCCTAACCTAAAGTTCCTACTCTCTCCGTCCCATCATCCCTATTTGTTAATGCTGTTGACACCCTAACCTATGTATCATTCAGTCATTGCACCGGATGACATGTGTAATCACTCTGTAGGTCCGGATGCTGAGGTGTCATTTTCTAATGGTTTGTGTTAAAATGTTACCAATTTGGGATTTTTTGTCTGGGTATATATAAGAACTTTTTTTCATAATTCATTTTGACCACAAACCTACCTAGGTTTGTCTAATTCTTTTATCCACTCTCTCGCCGCAGTCCGTATTTTCTCAAGGAAAAAATCTCAAATTGTTATTTGCTCTTGCCGCAATAACAACGAATTATTGCCCTCGCCTGAATCTGTTATTTGCTCTCGCCGCAATAAAAAACCTCAATCTGTTTTTTTTCTTTTTTAATATTTAAACAAATCTCTAAACAAGTATGCAGATCTGATGTTAAGAGATTTATTACGGCAATTATTTTTTGGACAGTTTTGCAGATCTTCAAACATATCTCTCATTTGGTGTTTTATTTTCTGCAGATCTTCTTTCGTATTGAGTTGTTATCATATCTCTCATTTGGTGTTTGATTTTGCAGATCTCAGCACTATTTTCCAGATCAAGTATTTAATAATAATGAATTTAATGTGAATGAATATATTTTTTGTGTTTGATTATTTTGCAGATCTTCAAAGAATCTTCCAAGAATTTTCCAGATCTCATAAGAATCTTCAAATTTATTTGCTCTCGCCACAATAACAACGAATTATTTGCTCTTGCCTCAATCTGTTATTTGCTCTCGCCGCAATAAGAAATCTCATTCTATTATTTTTTCAAAGAAAAAATTCGTTGTTCCGAGTAACAACGAATTTGTTGTTGGGTTTTTTATTTAGATATTTAAAAAAACCTCTAAACAAGTATGCAGATCTGATGTAATGAGATTTATTTTTTCTATTATTTTTTTGACAATTTTGCAGATCTTCAAACAATTTATCTTCTTTCGTATTGAGTTGTTATCATATCTCTCATTTGGTGTTTGGTTTTTCTGCAGATCTTCATACTGTAAGGTTGCATGTGATCGTTATACACGAATCCGGACCTACCGCGTATTGAAATCTGGATCGACCCCTTCTGTTCATCATAATTCGTCAAAATTTTGCAGATCTTCAAAGAATGTTCAAATAATTTTCCAGGACTTCAATGATTCTTCAAAGATTTTTCCAGATCTTCAAAGAATCTTCAAACTTATGATCTCAATACATAATTTCTGTAATCAATTTAGATTCTGTACTATTTTATTTTTTATTTTATGATTTGTGTTTTTCCTTATTCAGAATAATGTATTATGTTATTCATTAATCTTAGCATTGTAGTAGTTATTAGTATATATTTTCAAAAGATCTTCAAACTTATGATTTCACGCCATAAGTTTTGGAATTAACTTTTTTTTGATTTGTACTGATTTTTTTTATTTTGTGTTTTTCCTTATTCCGAATAAGATATTATGTTTTTCCTTAATTTTAGTAGCAATCGTTCCTTAATATTTTTTGAAAGATCTTCAAAAACAGATTCGGTACTGATTTTTTCTCCTTGTTCCGAATAAGGTATTATGTTTTTCTGAATATTTTTTTGTGTTTGAGCAGATTCTGAACTATTATTAAGCAGATTCTGTTATAACGACATATTATGTTAAAATAAAACCTTATTCTTAATAAGGAAAAACACATTCTTAGATGAATAACAGATTCTTATATGAAAAAATAACAATAATACGAATTCTTATGTGAAAAACAGTTTCACATATGACAACCAGATCAATGTTTTTCCTTAATTAAGGTATTAGGTTTTCATTAATTTTGAAAAAATACCTTATTATTAATAAGGAAAAATGGATTCTTATATGAAATAATCAATTAAATGAAAATATCGTTTAAGGAATAACATAATACCTTATTCTTATTAAGGGAAAACAGATTCTAATAACTATCCATAAGATTATCTTATATGAAAAAATAAATTATATCCTTAATTCATCTACGTATCCCATAATTGGATAATAAGTCTCTTTATATAAACAAGGTTGTTTCTGATACCACTTCAACAAGCACGTCGACAAAGTAAAATGACTCTTCTTCATAAAAGTATTCCTATGTTCCCAAATTCGTAATGATTATTTTTTAAAGATCCATCCTATTTGTTAATGTTGTTGACACCCGAGCATATATGTCAGTCTGAGGTTGTTTCGGATGACACATGTAATTATCTGATAGCTCTAGACGCTTAGTTGGTAGCTTCTGGTGGTTTGTGTAAATATACTACCATTTTGGTATTTTTTGACTAGGTATAAAATATGACTTTTTTTATTTGTTGGCATCTTAAGATTTTCTAGGGTTTTACCGGCCGCCCTACCTCTCTCTCTCTCTCCGCTCCACCTTCTTTTCTTTGCTTTCGATTCGGAGGAAGTCCATCTCCATTATTTTTTCTTCAAAAAACCTTCGAATCAATCAAATCTAATGTTGGTTCATGTTACGGATCTGTAATTTTCTTTACTTTTTTCTTTTCCCAATTTGGATGAACTGCCTCTTCTATTTTTTGGCAACATAATTGAAACTGGGATTTTTAAAATTTGTATCGAGAATCTGATGAATATATATAGTTGTTCTTCATCTTTTCATATCCGTATTATATAATCGTTGCCAATATTATTTTTGATTTATTTTGTTTTTGTATACTGTATTTGTATTTGTTTATTGGTATGATTGTTGTTTTCACGATTGAATAGTAGCGTGAATTATAATTTATTTTAAATTTGGTTGATCGATTGGTAATGATTCAGAATTTTGTATTTGAAAGTGTCAAATTGATTTGTTTGTCGACTGATTTGAAGGCGATTTTTGACAATTCATCTGGCAGAGAAATCTAGGGTTTTTTTTTTGTTTTAATGATGAGTCTCAAATGCATAATGAACTTCATCGTTTCTTGAGCCCGCAACATATATATCCATTCTTTTTATTAGTTTTCTGTTTTCATTCTCTAATTTTCGGTTTTTTCTTTTTCAGATTTTCACAGGCCTCAATCTTCTTAATTCGAAGAATTTTCAAGAACAATCGATCCAAAATATAAGGTACCTCTCCAAAAAATGTTTTTGATTTTTTTTCTAGATTCTTAAATCTTTTTATGAATATGTAATTTTTTTTTATAAACTTCATTCAATCTGTCAAACTAGAAAACATACGTTCTATAAATTTAATTTCTTTCTTAGTTTGTTCTCATAATTTTAATTCACAATTCTTTAGTTCCAGTAGATTTGTATTCTTTCTATATTGTTTCTATAATCATGTTTTGTCCTGTGAAATTCAAATCACACAAACAATAATGTAATTTTTTTTTTCTGTACATGTAGTTCATGATATTTTATCCGAATGCTGTCTTTTTCTTCAATTCTATTCTTTCATCTCAAAGTTCACTCTTGAAGTAATTAACCATTAAACTTGAGGAGCCCTTTTCTTTGCTTGCATGCTTAAGCATATATATGTGTATTATATTTTTGTGCAGACTACAAAAACAGTTATCCCATCTATAGAAGACTTGAGGAAACAAATAATTGAAATATATTTCTTTATTTCTTCATCTTTTCTGATTTTTCAAGAACGCAAGAAAAGAAGAGACTTGAGGAAACAAATAATTGAAATATATTTCTTTATTTCTTCATCTTTTCTGATTTTTCAAGAACGCAAAAAAAAGAAGAAGAGTGTTATAGCACTGTGTTTGGGGTTTATGTAACTGCTGCAGTGTTCAATTGGGGTTTGCTTTCAAAAAGGTTTATTTATTTTTTCTATTTCAAAAAGGTTTATTACTTATATGGATTAATTATTTTTTGAATTTACAAATAATTTCGTCCAAGTTCAAGCAATTTTCTGATCTGCTTTTTTTCAAACTAATTCTCGATCTACTTATGTGTTTCGTATTTTGATTGGAAATACGGATGATACAAAATTCAGATTTTATGTTCAGTTTCGGATTTTGATTGGAAATTTGGATGATACAATTTTTTTTTGATATGTTTATATACTATGATGATGATGCAGATTTTCATCAATTCTCATCTGAAATCTGCCTTTTTTGATTTATACTTTTCCATCTTTATATTAGTTTAAAAATAAGCTTAAATATATTATGAGGTATGTTGACTTTTTGATGAGATTTTGATTAGATAATTATTTTCATGTTTTACTTTCTCTGATGACTTTTGAATATTTATCTGTATTAAACCTTGAAGATTTCTTCAGAGCTATTATTTTGATTTGTATCCTTTTTGATTAGTTTTTGAATTTATTTTATTTAGGAAAAATAATATCTTTTCAGTAACAAATTCTAATTAAAGTTCAAGAACTAGACTCTTAATTCAAATTAGGTATTAAATTATTATTCAAACTAGAATCTTAAGATAAAAAACCTATTACATTTAATTATCCAATTTGCATTAACATATTACACAAGAATATAGTATATATTTATGCAATTATCGCCTAGATTGTTGACTTTTCCTTCTCTTTGACTTCTGAAGTAAGCTCGAGTGTTTTTTCCAATTCATCTTCAGATTTTCTAAGAGCCCGTCTAAGGCCCAGCACGATGAGTAGGTTGGTGAGCATAAACTGACTCGGCCCCACCATACAACCAGTCGACATTGGCCAAGGATTTTACATAATGCTTTTTTGCATAAATTCCTGTTGGTATCGCGGTAGCAAAAAAGGCAAGCAAGAAGTAGAACTCAAAAAGTGTGAGTCTTGGGGCTGAATTTGATTTGGTGATAAAATACAAGAAACCCATGTAAGGTATCTAAGAAATAGCAGATCGCTGAGATGTTATGACCGAAGAATCAACGTTTTGTGCCCATGAATCATCATCCACTAGAAATAAGAACCCATTGCATACAAACACAATCACTTTATTATTCCCTTTGAAACGGAATTGCTTCTTGGGAATGAGAATGGTTTTTCTGCTATCGCCCCAGGGATTTGTCTGAAAGTTGTAATCTTTGTTTAATAACGATAAACCCACATAAATGGGATGTTTCAAATAGTGTTGAATTTGCACGCAGCTTCCCATTTAGTTTTTGAATATTGATTGGGAACCTTATTTTTTTTATATTGCTTAATTTTAGTTTTTGATCGTATTGTTGTATTACTTGGTCTTTTGGTGGGTTGTCATTTGATTGGTATAATATGGTTAGGGAAAGTTCCAAGGGGAATCGAGATTATAATTTCAGTAATATTTTCCTATTTTCCTTTTTAAGGAAAATAATGTGTGAATTTTATTTTATTTTTTTAGCAATCATCATGTTCGAAGGAAGAGTAATGGTATGTTTATACAATTATTCGTTGTTATTCTTTATATTATCATTTTTGGAATTTTTGTAAAGTATACAACTTATTATTCTTAAAACCAGCTTTGTAAAAGGAAGAGTGAAGTACGAGGATTATAAATCGTTTAAAGAATTATCAGGTAATCCAAAAAGGAACTTCTCTTTGTGTTTTTTAATTGTGCAATACAAAGATGTTTTTCTTCGAGTCTATGGGAGTCTAGACCAGGATGATGGAACGAGTTTGTATAAATGTATCCGTCTTGCAGAATGAGATGCTGCAGAGCTTAATTAACCGTGCTAGTGTATTTCACTTATCCTATTTATATTTATTGATTAAAAAGTCCAATATTAATGACAATATGGCTTGCCGGCCGCTCTACTAAATATTACAAACTCATGAATTTGGTGATTAAATATCATATTTATGTTATTCTTAATTATATTGGCACAAGTATATGTTCTTTAGTTATGGTTTTGATTTGTTGGTACAATTTGTTGGATGTAGAAGTTAGCAAGATTATATCCAGACAACAAAAATCCTTTCATTTTGGCAAAGACTGATGGGTATGTGATTACAACCCAGAAAGAGATGAAGGGTTACACTGCCTTTTATTTTTCTTGAAACATTAATTAGTGCTAACTTTGAAACTCACATAAGTCCTTACTAACCCAAACCAAATCAATTCGTTGTTTTAATAATTACCTTGAGCTATATGATAGGTTGTGTGTATTTTTTTATTTTTTATTTTGATAAACATTAGGGAAATTCATTTCAATTAGAAATGGTATTATTTCTAAACCAAAATGTATCAACACTTTAGTAGATCAACAATTCTAAAATTAATAATTCATAATCGTATTCAAATTTACAACCTGAGGATGAATTAAATTCATAAATTGGTATATTTTGCTATGTCAATATGATCTATGAAGTGTTTTGAGTTTTGTTTTGCAGTGTACGCTAATAATTTAATTTCTCAAATTTACAGTTAATCCACATACAGAGAGGTTTATATACTTAATGCCTTCATTACGGGCCTTTTCTTGGCCTCATCTTCAACGCCCCTCTTTTTTTCGGTAGAAGCCCCATTAATAATGTTGCAAACTTTTTTTTTGGTTCTGTTTTAGTATCTTTAATTCATTTGATCTGTATACTATTTTGTTAGATTCGCCTAGCAAAAGTACTTGAATGTAATTATCTAGCTATGTCTATATTAGAGATTTGTGGAGAAAGGTACGGACTTTGTGTTCTAATCGAGCAATATGATAATTACTCATTAATTTCTTATGACTGATTTCAATGGTGACGAAGAAGGGGCTCCAAAATATATGATAGGAATCGAAAGTAAAATGTGGGGATTATTATGTGGTGAGATATTGTGGGAATGAACCTTTTTTTCAAGAAAAATACACGTTTTCAAATTTATTAAAAGATATTAAAAAAATAATGTCTAACCCACATAAGGAAAAAATGTAATAATTGATAACGAATTTTTTAAGTGATTATGAAGTTATTATCTTTCGAGAGGTATGGTGGTTTTAATAATATATTTATAATAAAATAATGGTCGGTTGGTCATTCAATGGTACAAGGTTGGTCGTTACCCAATTTGGAGAACGCATTATTGAAGCAAAGATTCTTTCAGGAACTAATATTGGAATGAAGGTCTATATTCCACGTACGACATTGAGTCCATCGGATAGAAGGGTCGCGTTTAAATTTTAGAGGAGATAATTTCTACTTATTATCTGTTTTGCAATGACTACAAATAAGAGTCAAGGTCAAACTCTATCCAATATTGGTTTGTACTTACCAAGACCTGTTTTTAGCCATGACTAGCTCTATGTCGCCATCTCTCGGGTGAAGAGACATAAAGGATTAAAAATCTTATGCTGCGACGATGATGGTAACATTGTTAATAAGACAACAAATGTTGTTTACAAAGAAATTTTTCAAAACCTCAAGTGAACATTTTCTTTATTGCTTGAATAATTCAATTTTAAATTTTTAAATTTTATTTTTTAAATTTTGTTTTATTATGTATTTATTTCATTATGCCCGCGTAATACGCGGGTGTCCATACTAGTATTTTGTATTGCTAATGGCTGTTCTCCTTAATTTCTTTTTGTTCTTATTACAGCTTTCTATATATCAAATGGATATCAAAAGCCGACCCCAACATGAAATCAACAAAAGATTTTTTTTAACATGCTCTGATGTAAAACGTTTGGTGCGATTAATTATTTCTATTTCTTTACATGTTTATTAGTGTAATTGTGTATTAGTATATTTAAACCTTCAGTTTATAGTTTGTATAAATCGATGATTTTCCTTACCCTAATATATATGTTTTTTGTTTTTCTTTTCTATTTCAGCCCGTTTCAAGTGCTTTGTCCAAATATTTTGATGATTGTCTGCCTGTGTATTTTAATCTTTGAACTTGGCGTGGTCATTCTTGGTCAGTCGAAATGTGGAAGATTTCTGATTAGGCTGAATTCTTTTTTGGCTTCAAATTATTTGTCAAGCACAATGACACTGAAATTGGTGATGATTTGATTCTCACTTATCGTGGAAGCTTGGTATTTGATGTCAAAGTTATCAGCAAAGCTGGAGTTGAAAAAAGATACGTCAATTTAGTTTCATATAATGACATATATTTGGATTATGAAAACCCATCATTTCTGAAGTTTGAATTGACAATTATGAAACTATACATAGAAGACAGTTTACTAGAATGTCTTCGAATCATATTTGTCGACTGAATGGTTGTTATTTACTATGATTAATAAAATTCATTTCAAACAGCAGTTTTCCACTGATTCCGAAAATTTATATTAATTGACCTTTCAAAATAAACTGTGTTTTAATAAAAATGCACGGATTAAAGTGTTAATAATAACACAGTTTATCTGTTTAACTGTGTTATCAGCTTGGAAATATTAGTCCACTATTTCAACAGTTTTCAATCTTTATTTTGTAAATGATATACGTAATGGTTTGTATGGGTTTGTTTATAACTTATTTAATATATTTTCTGAATATAGTGACCTATTGAATTTAGTTTATCTAATGTATTTAATATTAAGTCAAATAAAATATAAATCTTCTTTAACCACGCCAGATATACCAAATATATAGGTTGAATATAATCTTTTAATTGTATTTTGGCAAAAATTCCAAATATATACGTCTCAGTATCAGTTTTTCGTATGGCTACTCCAAGATATAATTAATGATATTTCTTATATATCCTTATATGTAATCCATATAATATATAAAGATTTTATGGTATTGGGAACAATAAAATCAACAATAAGATACCAACAAATAATATATCATTGCAGAATATATATATATATATATATATATATATATATATATATATATATATATATATATATATATATATATATATAAATACTTATGTCTAGTAAAAATACATTTATATTATATAATCATGATTATCAATATAAATATCAACTAGTGTAGACACCCGCAATTACGTGGGCATTGATAAGAAAATCATAAAAATATAATATTTATTTTAAAATAAGTTCAAAAAGTAGACATTAAATATAAAGCGAAGAAATAATGTTCACTTTAAATATTGAAAACCTACTTTATAAACGATATTATTAATATACAGATACCGAGAAATAATTTATCAAGTTCAAAAGCTGAATTATTATTCACTTAAAATTTTGAGAAAAACTCATTGTATACCACATTTACTATTTTATTTTATATTTTACATTGAAATAATCTTGAACCATTTACGTCTCTTCATTCTCAATAAGTTGAAATGGGCTCAATTAGACAAAATTTGTTCATGTCT
The DNA here is from genome assembly GCA_014905375.1 of Phtheirospermum japonicum. Lineage (NCBI taxonomy): Eukaryota > Viridiplantae > Streptophyta > Magnoliopsida > Lamiales > Orobanchaceae > Phtheirospermum > Phtheirospermum japonicum. Next base: position 274,992 of record BMAC01001167.1, on the reverse strand, counting down.
ATACACTAAATCAACATATTTATTGAAATGAAAATGACTCTATTTTTCAAACAAAGAGAAACAGATAATTTAGACAAAATATTATGACGGCTATATATATATATATATATATATATATATATATATATATATATATATATATATATATATATATATATATATACACATATATATATAATTATTTATATGTATATGGATACTATAATATTTATAAGATTATGTAGATTATGTGAAACAATTTATAGTTATTATATATTTACAGTTAAGCAATATGTATTCAAACCATCTAATTATTTTAAAATATGGAATATTATTTAAAAGAATGTTGAACATGGTTCATAAAAAGATTACTATTCGTTGAAATGTAGTTTACAAATTATAAAATACTTAGTTGTACAAAACATTCACACGTTATTCTCCAGATCGCAGTAAAATAAAATAATAAGATGTGAGACCATAGCAGTTATGTACTATTAATTCAAATATATAAAAATTGCAAGATAATGATTCTAAGTCATGAACCTTAAACCCAAAGTCATGTAAAAGTAAAAATTTGAACAAATTGTAAACTTCTATTGCAAAAAAATTAACGAAGTCATATTGTGCATAAATAATAGTGAAGTTTAATAATATACATTATTTAAATCTAGTCATTTACACTAAATATTACAGTAGGTTCTTCATCTCTTTATGGAGATGACATGAAACAATAATAGAATCCAACATAGCGCGACTAATGTCGTAAAATAAATAACTAAGAATCAAAAAAATAGTATATCTATTAAAAATATTAATATTACAAAAGGAACCCTTAATGTTTTTATTGAGATTAAATATAATATTAATTGTACTTTATTGTTATATATATCTTCTCATGAATTAGATTTTTTGTTTTATATAAAAATAATTTGTACCTAAATTAATATAGAATTATTTTGAAACAAACTTGAGTATTCAATTAAATGCAATATATTGGTTGTGAAGTATTGTGCTTGTTTTATTAGAAAAATACAGGAAAAATTACATTTATATATAAGCAAATGTAGAAACAGACTTGGTGTCCAGATTAATAATTAGTTCAATAAATGATAAGGAATAGATTTTTCCATATAATTTGATTGATTGGTTATCATATACTAATATTTACATGTAATAAAGGGAAAAAAGAATCGATTTTTGGGGCAAGAGATATTTTGATATATATATATATATATACTATATTTTACGGTAGTATGAGTTTGTTTTAACTAATTCAATATAGTGTTTAGAATATAATTAGGTGATGATTTCATTACGTATTTTTTGAAATATTTTTTTTATGGGCAAGAGGTAATTTGAAAGAATTTTAGGAATTATAATTCGAGTTCAGGAAATATATTAAAAGATCTTTCCATTATATAAGGAAAATAAAAATTTGTTTGGTGTGAAAAGCTTGTAGGGTTTTTTCTAATTCTCAGAGCCAAAGACAAATATCTTATTTTTGGTATTATTAGAAATTTATATTCTTTTGTACAATAATAGATGCTTTGATTTGCAAGTAATCATGCGTATAATTCGGCAAAATATGTTATTCTTGATTTTTAGACATGACCATTAATCAGGATGGGTAATTATTGGGTGGATTGGTCATTACTAAAGATTTATTTAAATGTAATTGAGTATATACTGTTTGTTAATTATATATAGGTATTCATAGAAAAAAAACAATAAAACGTTGGTAAAAGTTATACTACCAAGATATTAAAGAACTCTACAAGCAAGGAAAGTGATTACAAAAAACATTTATATATAAGCAAGTCTAATCATGATTTGGTGTTGTATTGAATAATTAATTAAATAAATAATAAGGAATTAAATGATGAATAATGACAATTTTATTGAGTTTTTCTCTAAAAATTTTTAATGGGCTCCGACTGATTTTTTTCATGTCATTTGATTGATTGGTTACCATATAATAATAATTACATTTAATAAAGGAAAAAAAGAAAAGATTTTAGTGGTAAGAGGTATTATAATAGAATTATATCTCAAAATAATTTACAATAGCATCGATACTTGCTTAATTAATATATATACTATATTTAAGGAAAACATAATGGAAATATATTTTATTACTTTGATTGACATCTAGATATTTATAGATATTATAATAACCATATCAATTTTAGGCAATATATTAAAGTACTATCCATTATATAAGAAAAAAGGCAAATTAGTTTGGTGTGGGAAGCTTGGAAGATATTATACAATTTTCGGAGTTAATGATAAATAATTTATGGCCGGATCTTTTACTACCAAGATATTGATGAATTCTCCAAGCAAGGAAAATACTAAATAATTGATTTTAATTGATAATTCTTATCTTTGTTATAGATTCTAAAATTATTATATTTGCAAAGGTACGTTACATAAAGAAAATTTTTATAAAATAATAAAAGGTTGGTTAACTATTAGGTTGTTTGAAGCTTCGATACAAATAAATGGAAAGATTTTTAAGATGACTATCCGTAGTCTTAGTATTTTAAGAAAAATAAGTAATTGATATAGTAGAAAGATTACCAAGATATCTTGATTGATATCTATATGTTCATATAAATTAGAATGCTGGACAAACGATTTAAGTTAATATTTACAAAATATATTATCCTTGACTTTTAGACATGATGATTAATTAATATATATACTATATTTAAGGAAAAAAGAATGATAATATCTTAATAACAATTTCTGCTAAAATTAAGGGAAAATATAATTTCTTATTCGGAATAAGGAAAAAAAAATCAGTACGAAATCATAAAATTCAAGATCTTTCGAAAAATATAGCCTAATAACTATTATAGATAAAAAATAATAAAATTTGAAGATCCTAATAACAAAGAGATCGTTATCAGAATACATATTAATACATAATTTCAGAATGAGTTGAAATTAATACACGTTTAATACATAACTAATTGTGATACCAAACTATTACAATAACGAAAAACACAAAAAAATATAAATACATCACATCGCTTAAAAATCTGTTTTGTAACTATTACAATAATGAAAAAAATAATAATAAAAATTTAATGCTAAGTACAGATAAGAAAAATAATCTAAACATTCATATCAAACAATAATCTAAAAAACTGTAAACAAATAAGGAAATTTTGGTTAAAAAAAATTACAGTAGAATCAATATTTATATCGCATCGAACAACAATGTTACCAATTGAATACGGAAAAAAACATCTACAAAAAAATCAAACAACAAATCAGAGAAACGATATTTACATTAATACGAAAGAAAATAAAATTAAAATATAATTAAAGCTCCGATCTGAAAAAAAAATTGAAGATCTGCAAATAAATCTAAGCTTAATCAGAAAAATGATTCCAATTTAACACGAAAGAAAAGAAAAAATAAACTAATCCCATTAAATCTGTCATTATCAAACATCGGATCTTGAATAATGTTTGCAGATCTAGAAAAGAACCCAACCACAAATAAATGAAATGATTGAAGATCTGCAACAATTACTATAATCGAATGCCAAATCATAAAAATGATGGGAACTTAATACGAAAGAAAATAAAATTAAATAAATTTAAACCTGGGATCTGAAAAAAAGTTCGAACATTGCTATAAAATTCAACCTTAATCAGCAAATTGATTCCATTAAATAAGAATCATTGTCCAAACATCAGATCTTCAATAATGTTTGCAGATCTGGAAAAAAAACCCAACCACAAATAAATGAAATGATTGAAGATCTGCAAAGATTATTAAAATCGAACGCCAAATCAGAGAAATTATTGGGACTTAATATGAAAGAATTAAAATTAAAATAAATTTAAACCTCCGATCTGCAATAAAATCGAACTTTAATAATAAAATTGATTCCAATTTAATACGAAAGAAAAGAAAAAAAAACATAATTAATCCTAATAAATCAGTCATTACCAAACATCAGATCTTGAAAAATGTTTGCAGATCTAGAAAAAAAACCAACCACAAATAATAGAAACGATTGAAGATCTGCTTCTCAAAATTTAAACATCCTATAGAGAGGCTTTGTTGGATAGAGAAATGATTGAAAATGATAGAGAGGATAGAGCAGATTTGATTTGTGGCGATAGAGGATGGAGATGTTCTGTTGGATAGAGAAACCCTAGTTTTGTTGTAGAAATGAATTATGGAAAAAGTTGGTATTTATACAAAGACAAAAAATCCCCAATAGGTTACATTTTAACACAAACCATACGAAGCTGATAACTCAGCATCCAGACCTACCTAGCGTTGACACATGTCATCTGAAGCAATGACTGTTTGACACATAGGCTAGGGTGTCAACATCATTAACAAATAGGGTGAATATATTTCAATTACGTAGTTTTGTCCTTATCAGTAATCAGATGTTATTATCTTTTCTTTGTTTCACCATAAATCGTTATTCATATTCATGTTCAAAAGTCAAGCATAACAGATTTCGTGAAAATTATCCATAATTATATATGGCCGAAAAAATAGTATCTTTTTTCAAACATTAATATATAGAATTATATCTGGCACTTTTGGAAATAAATATTTACGTTTAATTCTGGAAAGAATTGTTGTAAATCTAAAGAATCATCATTACTAATTTTTCCCATTATTTGAAGTCTTTCCATATGTTCCGTTTATATATAGTGTATATCATTAAATATAATCCACATATTCTATATATAAAGATTTTATTAAGTTGGTAACATTTTAATTACAAAGAATATAAAAGCACATTGAGATATCCTCGAATCAATATTTTTTTCTTTATTACAAATATTAATTTATAAATGTAATTGATATCCTCCAAAACTATAAATATTCTGTAACATGTAATCTCTTTGTTTTATCATATTTTTATAAAAGATATGTAGAATACTCCACGATAATTTAATTTGTTTTCCTTATATATTGCATTTAAGGATTATAAAAACCAAAAATCGAATGACTTGCAAACAAGAAGATCTCTCTTTGTGCTTCTAAAGAACTATTATAAAGTAGCATTACACAGACAGTTATCTGAGTGAAATACAATATGGCAGATCAAATTTCAAAAAATAATCGTGCAGTGCGGAAAACTAAATTGCAACAGAAACGGCAGAAAGGTATACATTTTAAATATATTTTTTGTTTATGCTTATAAAAATTTAAACATTATTTATTTAATAATATAATTGAACAGACTTATTTTTGATCGATGATTTTTGTTACATGTAGATCACGTCTCAAGTCAATCTGACATGATCATTGACGAACAAACATCAAATGGTAATATTATATTTACTGAATATAAGAAAATGTTTGATACTATTATGTAAAATACTATAACACTATTAAACTATAACCTAAATAATATTTTTTTGTGTTAAAGTGTTTATTTTTGATTTTCAATAAGTTAATTTAATGTTAAAATTAAATTTTGTGTAATATTATCCATTGCAAATAGCTTATGTATTCATCAGCCATGACTCTCCAAACCAATTAAGTTCAATAAGAAAGATCCGAAAGACAATTTTTTCAGACGAAAAAAAGCAGCAGCCAATAGGTATATATTGAATATATATATAATGAACGGTATGTAATGAATTTATATTAATTACATTAAATACATGCTCTACTATTGGCAAGAAAAATGTTAATTCGAATCATCGTATTCCTTCTCCATCGTCTTTATCATTGACTGGCCCCGTCTCTTTAAGAGGTAATTCAAATTTAATTTTTTATAAATTGTTGGACAAAATTGATATCGGTGTCTCAAATAAATCTTAATGTATTTTATTTTTTTTATTAAATTGTGGTATATTAATGTATTTTTACCTTGTTGTGTATTATTTTATGATTATCAATCTTCGAAAATCAACATGAGTAATACATTAATCTAGGTTGCTTTAATATTGTAATAAACAAATGAATCTTTTTCGATGATATCTGAATGTGTTGTTATATTTTTTATAATTAAAATGTTACCAACTTGATAATTATATTCCTATTCTCTGTATACTCTCTTTCCATTAGTTAATGTTAATATAAATTAGTTTTTTTCATATCTTCATACATAGATTGTGTGAAACCTTAATAATATATTTAATAAGAATATTATCATTTACTATATATATATATATATATATATATACACACACACACATACATACATACATACATACGTACATACATACATACATATAATGAATTTAATTGAGAGTTTAATTTAAATCAGTCTTTACTATTGACAAGGAGAATTCTCAGTCGAATCATCATGTCTTACCCCATCGCCTATGTCTTTTACTGGACCCGCCTGTCCAAGAAGTTTTTTAATTTTATTTTTTTGGAAATGTGTTGATTAATGGATATCGGAATGTAATATTGAATAATAATATGTGGTGTTTATAATTCACTGTTATCAATTTAATAACATTTTTTTCAATATTTGGAAAACTTTAATTTTTAGTTTTATATTCTGAATAGGTACAACCCCTCATCAATTCACACCTCGCACGCCATTATTGGACTTGAATAATTGTAAGTCTATCCATAGCAAGCTATTGATTAATTTACAGCAATATAATTTATACATGTATATATGAAATAATTTTACACATAGCCCAGTCTGGATTCAAATTACTCCTGATTAATGGTATGAATAGTCTCTTTGATTTAGTTAATATAAATATGTATTAGTTTGATTGAAATCTTGATACGAAATATCTCGTGATTTAATAATATATTTACTAAAATAGTGGCAAAGAAAACGTGTGTTCAATTGATATTATTACCTGCACATCAGTTTGAACACAATCGATTTTGTGTTATGTTCATGATTTTATTACTGTGGCTACATATAAATTTATGATTGGAAAATCTGGATGAACATGTCATTTCAAATGCTGTTAACAAAACTTAAAATTACTATTAATATATATTATTTTGTCCTTCATCATATAAAATATTCTATGCAACCCATTTAATCATATGCTAAATTCTTTTCTGTAGACGACTCTCAGTTTTTTCGAGGAAAACATATAAGCCAAACAAAATCCACTGTTTCTGAACTTACGTGAAGTCTAAATAGCAATTTCAAGACTTTTTTTGGTGTTGAACCAACAGTTAACAACATCATTTCTAATACACCAGGTCAGTTATTACTAACAACAATATAAGTACATATCCTTATTTTTTGTAAATATATGGAAAAAACTTCAGATAAAAAAGATGATCGACATTTGAATTACCATCTCAGGTATCCATTATAATCATCAGTTATGTTTATTTAATAAAATTATTCATTGCAGTACATCAGGGTCACACATCTGTTGCCAATATTGATCACAAATAGACGTGTTCACCGGTTTGGAGAAACCGGACAAACCGCCGGTTTGAACCGGAGGTCAACGGTTGCGGAAATCATTGAACACGATTTAAACTGCAACCGCAACCGCCATCAAGGTGGGCCGGTTCCAGTTTCCCATTATCCTAATTCATAAACCGGCGGTTTGAACCGCCGGTTAGAGAATTTAAAAAAAATAATTTTTGGCCGGTTCAAACCGGCGGTTGAACCGTCGAAAACTAGCTGTTGGGCGCGGTTCAACGTGAGGTTTGAAATCAACGGTCTTGATCTTGTGAACGTACATGATCAATGGTCGAGATCAAGTGACCGTTGATTCAAACCGCCGGTTCGAACCTAAACCGGCCGGTTTGGTCCAAAACCGACGGTTTACCCGACTGTTTTTTTTTTATTTTCTCACTCCTATAAATACCCCCCATTCCCAACTCATTTCTCTCACACCAATCTCTCATCTTCTATAATCTCTCTATTCTACATTGTCCCTATTTGCAAATTTAGTGATTTACTAAAATTCTTTAATTATTATAAAGCCTTCCTAATCCTAAACTAAACTTATTTAAGTTTAGTGTTATAATTCCAAATATATTTCGTACTTTCTAGTTATAAACCTAAATTTATAATCCTACTACTTTAGCCTACTACTACTCTTTCTTATTTTTTGTATTAATCTTAACTTCTAAAAAAAATGTCAAGCCGTGGAGGTTCTTCTCGTTCTCGTCGAGCCAATAAGGGGAAGAGTATAGCACTCGATGACAATGCCAATGTCCATCCATTGGCTTATCACAAGGAAACACTCCTTTGGTCAGTGACTACAATCCCAATCGCATCGAAGTTGATGAAGATTGGAGTGATACCGACATTGATCAAACTTATCGAGCCACCGCCGCCTTTGCCGGTGAAGATGTGCCGCCCATGGAGGAGGATGAATTGCCTCCTCCAAGAAACCTAAAAACTCATTCTCGGGCAACAACGGAGTTAAAATCCGACATTTTCAAGAAACATTTTCAAAAAATCGAGATCCCACCACCCGCAAACGAGCCACCTCCGGAAGACGGCAAAAAATAAAAAAGGAGGTACCGTGTCACTTGCAACTATTATACATCATCTTACCAATTTCTATAAGGAGGAGGATATGGGAATATGCACAACCATCTTAACAACAAACACCCCGACAAAGTTGATATCGATAGGACTCAAACGCAACTACAAGGAGGACAGGTAAGTACGAACTCCTCTTCTTTATTTACATATTCCGACACTACTCATAGAAAGGAATTAGCAAAATTTGTTTCTTCTAGATCTCTTCCTTTTAACTTTGCCGGTGATGATTTATATGCAAAATTCACCCAACTTTCTTTTAATCCCTCGAGTACGAGCATCTCACGCTCTACCCTTACTCGTGATATTTAAAAAGTTGTTGGTGAATATAAGTTAAACTTATGTAATGAATTTGCTAGTTTACCAAACAAAGTTTCAATTTTCTCGGATGTTTGGAGTGATCATTGGGAATGAAACTCTTACACGGGTGATAATTCATGGACTTTACAAAAATGTTTGCTTGCATATAGAGATTTTAAAGCTCCTCACAATGCACATAATATTTGTCAATTAATTCATTTGATTTGTCAAGAGTATGGTCTAGTTGAAAAAATATTTTTTATTTCATTTGACAATGCAACTTCTAATATGGCGAGTGTTAATGAGCTTATTAGTATTTGTAAACCATCTATTGGTGGCTTGTTTTATCATATTAGATGCATATGCCATATTTTGAATTTGTGTGCTCAAGATGGTTTGAATGTTTTGAAAAATGAACTTTCTCAAATTAAAGCGGTGGTCACGTGTATTCATAGAAATAAATCTTTGCAACGAAAATGGGCAAGATTTTGTAGGGAAAACGAGTTTGTACCGAACTTTTTTTCAACCGATGTGCCTACTCATTGGAACTCTACATATAAATTATTGAAAGATACATATTCGTATAGAGAGGTTTTGTGTTCGTTTTTTGCCTAACAAGAAACTGGAATTATGTTATATACAAACCAATGGTCAATGTGTAATTATTTGAAAAAATTTTTAAAGGTGTTTAATGATGCTACTAATTTATTTTCTGGTGTTTATTATCCGACTTCGCACCTTGTTGTTGAAAATCGTGTTAAAATTGCATTCGTCTTTAAGGAGTGCATGAAAAATGAACGATTTGAAGAATGTGTTGTTTCTATGAAACGAAAATGGTTGAAGTATTTTTATTACATTCCAAGTATATTTTTAGTTGCTACATTATTAGATCCTAATAATAGAGAAAGTGGTTTAGAATTTTATCTTAATAGTTATTATGATGCTTTATTGCCGTTTGAAGAGTTTGAATATCCTTCCATTGAAAATATTATTCAAAATGTGAAAAAGTCTTTATATGATATATTTAAAGAATATAGTATAAATTTTGATGGTCCTCTTCCTATGAGTTCCTGGCGACAAACTTTTACTAGAAGTGGTAATCCTAGTAGAAGTGGTGACGGCGACGATGAAATTGAGGGATTTCAAGATTTTTTGAAACAAAGAAAGTCACGAATGGGGCGTTCGGGTTATTCATTCAGTTCTAACCCTTATCGAGAACTTGAAGCTTATCTAACAACGACTTTTGAGTATGGAACGTTGGGAGAAAATGAAGCCGATAGCGAGTTTGATATTTTGAATTGGTGGGCATCGAGGAAATCAATTTATCCCGTTGTTAACATCATTGCGAGGGAGATATTGGCCGTTCCCGTATCAACCGTTTCAGACGAACAAGCATTCAGTGAAGGGGGGTACATGCTGGACGAGCGGAGATCCAAACTTACACCTCACAATCTCGAGTGTCAAATGTTAATATTGCATGATTGGGTCAATGCCGATCGAGAAAAACAAAAAAACGTTCTTAGTGAAGACGAAGAGAGCGAGACATATTATGATACTACGGGATCTAGCAACAAGTCGGTAAATGAATTAGTATGGTACCCCCCGCACCACCGCTTCCAATTCCAAGGTAAGTAAGATAAGTGAGAACTACGTGGACTTTGATTCCCAAGGTAAGAGATATGTAGGCAACTATCTTCAATTATTTGAAATTAAAATTACAAATTTTAACTTCAAATATTTGAAAATAGTTCAAGTCCAATTTCTTTTTAATTTTTTTTTGAATTCATTAAAATTCTTCTAATATAATTTTTTTTATTTTAACTTCAAATATTATAAATGGTTCAATTTCATATTTTTTTAATAAATTTAAATTTTCAAAGTATTTGTTATATTTTTCCACTTACTTCAAAACTTTAAAATTCTTCTAATATAATTTTTTATTTTAACTTCAAATATTTTAAATGGTTCATTTCATATATTTTTTAAATAAATTCAAATTTTCAAAGTATTTGTTATATTTTCCCACTAACTTCAAAATTTTAAAATTCATCTAATATAATTTTTCTCATTTCATACATTTTAAAAAATATATATTAARTTAAAAAATCCAAAACATATGAATTTTTATATTAAAAAAACAAAACAAAACGGCCAAACCCTGTAAACCGGCCAAACCAAACCGGGACCTAACCATGAACCGGTGGTTTGCAAACCGCCACAAACCGGTTGATTTCATGGTTTGGTTCCGGTTTGAGGTTTTTGCTGAAACCGAACTGGCGGTTCGAAACGTCTGAACACGTCTAATCACAAACAAGGAATTCTAGAAGAGTTGTTTTAAAAAATAAGCATTCAGGCAATATTTTTACTTTTGAAACCAAAGCCAAATCAATCAATAGTGAACTATAGCCTTTTATTATATTGTATTTATTCAAATTATGAAAAATATTTGCTTAATATTTAACTTATTATTGCACGTCATGGAAGCATCTCAAAATTATCGTGGAACAAACATAATACAAGGTACAGGGGGTAAAAATGCAAATACGCAAGCTTCTCCAGATATACAACAAGGTGTGTTTCCATATCATTTATTATATTATTATATACACACACACACACACACACACACACACATATATATATATATATATATATATATATATATATATATATATATATTTTGTTAGTTATATATGTATTGGTATATACATAGATAGATAGATCGTTTAGTATATTTAAATTAATTTTATATATTTTATAGATATCTTATTGTTTATATATACTTTATCAGTTGAAAAGCCTATACAAAACACATCCACTAGACCTCGAAAACGAAGATCTGTATACAATAAACCCACCGACTCTACAGGCTCAGGTTCAATATATATGTGTTGCATTTCATAAAATATTTAAAGAACCCGAACCATTAATATTTAATATTTATTATTTTAATAGGATATGTTGATAATGGAGACCCAAACTATAAATGTCAATTATGTCAAGCAATAATGTGGTACGATGAACGCAAAGAAAATACTACAAAACCACTGCATCCAACATTCTCTAGGTGTTGCTCAAATGGAAAGATTGAGTTACCATTTTTGACCCAACCTCCTCCAAATCTTGGAAACTTGCTATTTGGCCATGATCTTAGGAGCAAAAAATTCATTAAAAATATACGTGGATATTATAGCATGTTTAGATTCACTTCATTGGGGGGAAAATTGATACATCGATCAACAAAGGACAAGGGTCGTATGTTTTCAAATTGAAGGGAGAAAATTATCATCGTATTGGAGGTTTGTTACCAACATCTGGAAACTCCCTTAAATTCTCTCAGTTGTATATATATGACACTGATCATGAAATTCAGAATAGGATTAGTGCTATGAGGTATTTAACACTCTTTCCATCTATCATTCTTTTAATTTGAGCTATATTTTTAAAACTATTTGTAACAAACCTATATTTATTATTTTCACAGTAGTTCAGAATCAAGAACAAACTTATTTGATCCGATAATCATTGAACATATCAAGTCTATGCTTGATAGGCGACCATTCTGATTTTAAATTGAAACTTATTTGTGGCAGAGAAACTGATGGCAGAACGTCCAATCTCCCTACTGCTTCTGAAGTTGCTGCTCTCATTCCTTGTGATTTTGATGAGGCTTTTGACAATAAGGATATAATTATATAGAGACGTTCTGGTTCTTTAGAAAGGATAAGCGAGTTTCATCCTTCATATCTTGCATTGCAGTATCTGTTGTTGTTTCCTTATGGTGAAGATGGCTTTCGATTAGGAATTAAACATAGCGATGAATCGACAACCACTACATCAACCATGAGGGATAAACTCACGATGCAAGAATTTTTTGCTTTTAGGATTCAAGAACGACCGTGAGAGTCAAAAACTCTTATATGTTCTAGGAGAATTTTCCAACAATTCTTAGTTAACGTCTACACAATGGTCAAGTGCGAAAGGATAAAGTTTATTAGATTTAATCAAGTTTTAATAAGATATGATAAATATAAGAATCTTAAAGATGTATTTTCAAAGGGTCAAACGGATGCAACTTCTACTGGTCAGAGAATAGTGATGCTAACGTCATTCACTAGTGGAGCTAGGTACATGATTCAGAATTACCGAGATGCCATGGCTATCTGCAAGTGGTTTAGATATCCGAATTTGTTTATAACGATTACTAGCAACCCCAAGTGGCCAGAAATAACAAGATATATAAATGTTACAGGTCTACGATCCGAGGACAGGCCAGATATCGTATGTCGTATCTTCGAGATCAAGCTGGATCAAATCATCAAGGACATGACAGAGTTGGAATTATTTGGCAAGACTCGAGCAGGTAAGATATATCTATCAAATTTTTAGTCTTACATCTTCATCTAAATATAATATTATTAAGTAATTCACAAATATAGGAAATCCTATTCAAGATAATATACTTTAATTTCGTTAATCTTTCAACATTTGTAATTTAAATGAAGATGTTACTCGGGTGCAGTTATCTACACAGTGGAATTCCAAAAGAGAAGTTTACCTCATGCTCATATTCATATTTTCCTTGATTGCGAAAGTAAAATTCCAGCAGCAGAGGATGTCGATGAAATAATTTCCGCGGAGATACCAAACAAAGAAACAAATCCACATCTGTATTAATTGGTCACTCAACACATGATGCACGGACCCTGCAGCTCTAAAATGGAGAGAGCATGCATTAAAAAAGGAAAATGTACTAAGGGCTTTCCTAAGCCCTACGTCGATATTACTACTGTTGATGATGATAGATACCTAGTGTACAAGAGAAGAGATACAGGGAGTTCAGCGGTAAAGAATGGTATCACTTTAAACAACAAACTCGTTGTTCCTTACAGTCCCAAAATTTTGTTGAGGTATCAAGCTCACATTAATGTGGAATGGTGCAATCAATTTAGATCCATCAAATACCTGTTCCAGTTTATAAATAAGGGACATGACCAAGTGACATTGTCTATAATTGAAGAGGCAAACGGAGAGGTTTCAAAGGAACAAGTTGTTGATGAGACCAAGAACTACTACGACTGTAGATATATATCTCCATGCGAGGCTGTTTGGCATCTCTTTGGATTGGATATCCATTATAGGAATCCATATGAACATTGACTGAGCTTCCATCTTCCGAATGAACAACCAGTCTTCTATAATGATGACGACAATATTGATAAGGTTATAGTTGAAGAAGATGGAAGGGAATCAATGTTTCTTACTTGGATGAAGTGCAATAAGAAGTATCCTGAGGCCAGGTGTTTGTTGTATATAGAATTTCCTACAGAATTTGTGTGGACTGGTGAAGACCGTGTTTGGACCATCAGACAATGGGGATTTAAAATTGGTAGGTTAGATTACGTTCCTCTTGGCATCGGAGAGGCATGCTACTTATCAATAATGTTGCATCATTGTCAAGGAGCAGTTTCTCATGAAGATATACGGACCAATGATAATGTGGTATATCCAACTTTTAAAGATGCATGTTATTCTTTGGGATTGTTGGATGATGATAGAGAACACGTTAATGGTATTGTTGAGGCAAGTTATTGGGATTACCATCATTCCTCAGAAAACTCTTTGCTTCTTTGCTACAAAAGGCTAGCATTTCAAGACCGAATATGTTTGGGAAAAGACTTGGCATCTTCTCGCAGAAGATATCTTACAACAACAGCGTAGAGTTGTTGGAATAAATGGTGTTCTCTATTTTTTTTGAACAAATTAATAATAATTTATTTATACCAGTTGTTATTATTATTCATTTAATGAGAAAATTAATATTTCTTTCTTACACTGTTTTTTTGTATGAACTTCTTCCAGATCTTCAACTAAGCGATGATATGTTGAAAAATTATACACTCATTGAATTGAAAAAAATTCTGCAGAGTAATGGAAAATCGCTGAAAAATTTCTCTGATATGCCACTTCCCGATGATTCTTTGATGACTGATGGAAATAACAAGCTTATTCAGTAAGAACTTAATTTTGATAGATGTCTTTTGGAAATCGAACATCAGAAATTGTGCTCATCTTTGACAGATGAACAAAAGACAATCTATTCTGAAATATTGAGTGCAACGACGAAGGATAAGGGTGGTATTTATTTTGTTTACGGCTATGGTGGCACGGGTAAAACTTTCATTTGGCGAACATTATCTGCTTCTCTACGCTCCAAAGGTGACATTGTGCTCAATGTTGCTTCAAGTGGTGTTGCTGCACTTTTTCTTCCAGGTGGTAGAACTGCACATTCTCGATTGGGAATATCTTTGACTATAACAGAAGACTCCATGTGTTCAATAATACCTGGAACAGAATTAGCTGCTCTTATGGATAGGGAAAAATTAATCATTTGGGATGAAGCACCAATGATGAGTAGATTCTGTCCTGAAGCTCTACATAAAAGTTTGAAGTTTATTGCACCAGAGGAAAGAAAGAACTTGCTATTGGCAAGGTTATAGTTCTTGGTGGAAACTTTCGCCAGATTCTTCCTATTGTTCCAAAGGGTAGTCGAGAAGATATTGTCCATGCTAGTTGAAGTGTAGTTTTTAGTGGTTTTAGAAATAAAGGTTCATTTGGCTCGGTATTATCAGAATTCAATTCGATTGTGTGAATCAAAGTGTTTGCAGCTTTGGAAATCAAAAGATAATGAAAATAAAGCAATTAAAGTAAGCAAAGCTAATGAAACATGTAAATGACTAGCTAAAAATGTAAAGTGCAAGTTGGTCGGATGCCTCATCATATGCCTTGATTAACATGAATTTGCCTTGATTTTAGTTAGTATTTTAGTTCGTTTTTATTATTGTTTTCGGTGAAAGTTTGATAGATTAAGCTTATTTTCGAATTTTCTTATCTCTAACTTGTTTTATTGTATTTTAATTATAATTAATTAATATTATGTTTATTTTAAATATTTTAAGTTTTTTGGCCTGAAGATAGTCGAGGATGGGCAAACGAGTAGAGTTTCAGCGAAAACAGGCCGCGATTTGAAGAATGTGAAGCCGCCGACTTTCTATAACAGTTTTCCATCTGGAACCGTTATAGTAGCCCTGGCCGACCAGCCCTGCCGAGTCCTGCCAAGCGCTGCGCACACCTGCCGACCGTGCCTGCGTTAGTCCGCCCGCGTCAACCAGTTTTCGTCGGTCGACGCAAGAACCGTTATAGTAGCCCTGATCGACGCAAATGCCCATGAACTCTCTGTTGCATCGATCCTAAACGCGTCGGTCGACGCCCAGTCAACGCGACTGCCCAGAAAACACGTTTTTAAGGGTTTCTTATTACCCAAGACTTCCCAAAACTATAAATATCCTATGTATTTCATTTTTTTACATACAATATCATATTCCTAGGGTTTCAAAGCCTTTTGGGGGCTTACAACCCCAACGAGTGCCCTTCGATTTCTCAGTTACTTTTCATAATTCTTAGTTTTAATTCTTAGATTTAGAATAAATAAGATTAGTTCTTAGATAGTTTAGATAATTTAGATTCAAGACTTCTCTTGGAACACTGCAACTTTCTTCATTTAATTAGTAAGTTTTCTATTTTCTTTCACTTAATTAGTTTAATTAGTTTCCTATGCTTTGAATTTCTTGCTTTTAATTAGCTTTAATTCTTGCTTGCTAGTTAATTTATAATAATTCAATCAAAACAAACAAACCCCCCAAACTTGTATGATGAATTGTGATCTTGAATATGTTGGTTGATTGTGATATTGAGATTGATGAAGTTTGTTGGCTAGATTATATGGGTTTAGAGCCTAGAATTGTTGTCAACCATCAATTGGGTTTTCTGAAGAGGTCGTGGAGACGATTCGAAACTCTAAAATCCCTGTTTTCTTAAACTTTTCAAAACCCTTAATTTTTATTGTTCTTCATTCAAACCAACTCCTTAATTTTAAGTGTTTATATTATTTATTTTTATTAATCTCTTATTCATGAAAACAAACACAAGAGGAGCTCCCAAATCTAGCTATCCTTTGATATCGACACGAGTCAACTTACCCACCTACAAGTGATCCCGTACTCTTGCCGACGAACTTTTTAAAATTGACAACTTTAAATTAAAATAGGTGCATAAAAGTTCGAATCAAAATTTTGGCGCTGTTGTCGGGGAAAACTAAAGGTTGTGAATTTTGTGTTTGCTATTCGTATCCTTATTTGTGTTCTTATTTTGTTTCGTTTATCTTTTTTGTTTATTCGTGATTTTCCGTTTATTCATTTTTCTTCCCACCGGTGCGTTTAATCTTGTGCGTTGAGTGTTGTGTTTGCAAGGAACGTCGACAAACAAAAATCAAGATTTATCAAACCGTTTTTCAAAAAAAAAAAAATTAAATAAATAAAATTCGAAAATTCAAAAAAATAAAAATAAAAATTCAAAAATATTATTTTTAATTTAAAAATATTTATTTTTCGAAATTAAAAAAAAATCGTAAATTTTATTTTCAGATATTTTTTTTTTCGAATTTTAAAATTAAAAAAAATAATAATAATAAAAAGAATTTTTAAATTATTTTAAAAAAATAAAAAAAAATGTATTATCTGTACGATGAACTACCTTTCGATTGGCATCGTAAACTTTGACCGACTATTCCATTGAGCGGCGTAATGATGAATTACTTTCCCGACGAGTACGACCAATTGAATCTCCCGATTTTTCATGGGCGTCGAAACAAAGATGCGCTTAAATTCATTCAAAAGTAAGAGTTCATTACTGATAGTTATCCTCTTCACGGGCTTACAAGGGATCAAGTGAAGATGCGACTCTTCACTTTTGCGCTGAAGGAAGAAGCAATGAAATGGTTTGAAAGGCTAGAACCTGATTCTTTGCGTACATGGTATGAAGTAGGCGATAAATTCATGAGGATGTTCTTCGTACCTAATGTAATGTGTGATCATTGTGGATGCCAAGGACATATGACGCACGGATGTTTGGTGACATTTGATGATGAGCCACAGGAGGAAGTTGTCGCCGCCCGAGATTGTACGAGCCATGAAGAATATAAACCAGACGATCAATTTTTGGCGGGGCAACAAGGTCATGAAGCTGAGAGCACGAATTTTCAAGACGAACAGGAAGATGACCCTTTTGAGATTATGAAGTCAATTCTTGATGAACAGCGGCAAAGTATTCAGAATTCAGAGAAGATTTTGGGTCAAATGTTGGTTACTTTGGAAATAATGGTGAACGAGAAAAACAAACTTCTAATTCAACTAGAGTTGCCGATTCTTGATGTTGTGGATCCCACCTCAGAGGTTGAGGATTCGAGCTTGAATGCTTGTCTAGAGGATGAGGAGAAGGTTATTGAAGATTTGGTTGAGATTGATCCCCTTGTGCTATTTGATGAAACATTAGACGAGAAGGTGGAGGTGTTGCCATTGGAGGACCTAATCGACGTTGGAGATTCATTGTCACTGGAGCTCAATGAGAATGGAGGTGACGCGATGCCCGATGTAGAAAAGGTGGTGGACGAATTTATCGAGAAAGATGCAATGATCGAGCCTCTTATCAAGCCACCCATGATCGAGGATGAGAATGAGATGGGTGTTGAGGTAATCGAGCAAAATTTCCCTCCCCTATGCCATTATATAGATTTTAATATTTTTCAGGGTGTTGAGGGAGATGCTAAAGATTTGAAGGAGTTCGGAGTGTACGAGTTATTTGCCGTTTGGTCAATGAATTCCCTAGTTTTTAAGAAAGTAGAAGATCACCCTATGCCGCAATTTACTTTTGATATGTTCGCGGTGATCAATTATTCTCTTTTTCGACCTCCGAAGCGAATTGAAGTTTTTGTTCAACGACTTGATTTCCGTGCTCGCCTTGGTGGTTTAAATCACCCATGCTTACTCTTAAAGAACACTAAGGCGTGGAACGATCGTCACTTGTTTCTGGATCCGGGATAGCGAAGTTCGTAGAAGGCGTCGAGCTTTCGATGTTAAACAAGCGCTTCTTGGGAGGCAACCCAAGTATTGGCTTTTCTTTTCTTTTTACTAGTTATTTTTTGTTTGTTTGTTTTGTCTTTATAGGTTTTATTCAAGACATTTTCGGTCACGCGATTGGAGGCGAAAGATGATTGCACAAATGCTTTTTGGAGAAGCTCGACTATTTTCAAGGACGTTTTCTTATTCCCTTTCTCCCTTGCTTTTATTTTCTTATACTCGTTTATGGCAATCAGGGGATTGCCGAGGTTTTAGAGGGGGGGATGGTTGAGTATGATTTATATTTGAAAAATTGTGCAATTTGAAATTTTTTACGTGATTGATTGCTATTTCTGCGTGATATTGTGTTTGTATGGCTTGCCTGTCTAATTTGACTATGTTTGATTTGATATTCTTGTCGTTGAGCGTGTATAAGTGCATAAAATTTTCAAAATTATTATTTATATATTGTAAATGGTACTTGGACGCAATTGATTCCGCAAAACCTTTAAAGCAACATCAATTCAAACTTTTTCATGCAAAAAGCAAGTGAGTAGCCTGAATGATTATCATCATTGCATGTACTTGAATGAGTTTTGATTTGATATCTCTTTGAAACCGCTGTGTGCAGTTGACTTTGAAAATGAGGTTAAGGCAAAGATATAAATCTTATTTCCGGCCATATCCGTATATATTATCCACTATAAATTACGAACGAGCTAATCATAGCCATATTATCCATGCCTATAACCATGAGTGATTTTTTTGATTCGACCCCTACAACCTATTTAAAGCGTGGGGTAGGAGTTCGTTATTTTTATTGGTTGTTAGTGTTTTGGAGTTTTTATCAGGGATTTATGAAAAGTTGTAATAAAGGATCACCATCCTTAAAAAAAAAAAAAAGAAAGAAAAAAGAAAAAAGAAAAGACCCCACAAAAAAATATTAAAGGGGAAAATATAAAAAATAATAAAAAAGGATGGTGAATCTTGGTGAATCGTGTTATGCATTGCCTACGCGCTAATAAGGCTTGTGTTATATTGTTTATTTTCTTATGAAGCCTAATGTTTAAGAGGCAAGAGTTGTGTTTAAAAAGAAGCATATTATGAGCTTCTATAGTGTTTAAGTGGTTCGAGCAAAGTCGGTTAGAGTTTACGAGTTGAGAAATAGCCTATGTATAAAGGCTACGTTATGAGTGTTTAGTGAGGTTTTTATTTTTGATGAGGTGAAGCACATTGCTTCGTGATTAGAATAGTTTGGTGAGTTATTGATCATGTTAGATCATGAGTTAGCCACACGACTTATATATTCCATACCCGTCCAAAGAGCCTTACATTACAACCCGTAAAGACCTTTACCGATTCTTAGTTTTGACAACACACTTAATTTGCGATTGAAAAGAGATTGATTTTCCGTGCTTATTCATTGTGCTTGTATTTGTTATGATTTTGAGCGTATACACGTCCCATGCAGAAAATTCTTGAGTGCTTTGAGCGAACACCCATATATATTTCCCTTTTGAGAGGATGCATGAATTTTGATTTTGGAGCGACAATGTAATACGGGTGGAGTGTTTGAAGTTGCGTGACTTGTATCTATATTTTCAAAATTATGTATATAGCACGACACGACTCATTGCTTGGACTGATTTTCATTCTTGTTATACTTTGAAACTATCATTTGTTCGAGGACGAACAAACCAATAAAGCGTGGGGTATTTGATTAACATGAATTTGTCTTGATTTTAGTTAGTATTTTAGTTCGTTTTTATTATTGTTTTCGGTGAAAGTTGGATAGATTAAGCTTATTTTCGTATTTTCTTATCTCCAACTTGTTTTATCGTATTTTAATTATAATTAATTAATATTATGTTTATTTTAGGTATTTTGAAGTGTTTTGGCCTGAAGATAGTCGAGGATGGGCAAACGAGTAAAGTTTCAGCGAATACGGGCCATGATTTGAAGAATGTGAAGCTGCCGACTTTCTATAACGAATTTCCATCTGGAACCGTTATAGTAGCCCTGGCCGACCAGCCCTGTCGAGTCCTGCCAAGCGCTGTGCACACCTGCCGACCGTGTCTGCGTCAGTCCGCCCGTGTCAACCAGTTTACATCGGTCGAGGCAAGAACCGTTATTCAATGCGCCAAGGATGTTCCAAAGAGTGGATCCTCCCTACAAGGAGGAGATTGTATTAGTGAACCCTCCCGTTATCTTCCCGCCTTGACCAAAAAGGGAGTACGTCGAGATAATGACGTAAAACAAGCGCTTCTTGGGAGGCAACCCAAGTTCTTCTCTTTTATTTCTTCCCTTTTCTTTCTTATTTTATAAAAATCCAAAAAACATTTGAAAAATTGAAAAACAAAAAAAATATGTTGTTGATATTCGTGTACATATTTCCTTGTATTTTTGATTTCGTGTGATTTTCTTTTTTAGGTTTGGTTTTTCGACTTAAACCTTGGGCGATTTGATAAGTGAGTAGCGTTCATGAAGCCGGGAGATACTAGCCATGCTCGATTTTTGCTTAGATTGCTTAGATGCCTAGTTGGACCCCACCGAGCTCGACCAAAACTCGCTCGGTTAAGGAAGTTTCTATTCCCCCTCCTTTTACTTGGTTTTCATTAAAATGCGGGTAATGCATGGTTTAAGTGTGGGGTGGGTAGGTGGTTAGGGTCTGGGTTTTTATCAAGCATGATTTGTGGTTCTTAACTAGAGCCTTGGCGAAGTGACACATTCTTGGCGAAGTGACGCTTACTATTTACGCATTTATATAGTTGAGTCGATTTTTTTGTCTTTTGTGTCTTTATTACATTGTTGAACAACTCCACATGCTTGGAAGTTTGAATAGTTTACTTGTCGGGTTTTTGCATGTTTATGTTGTGTGAAGGGTTGAATTTTTTAGCTTCGTCCAAAACCCGCCTATATATATATATATAATCAATATTTACTCGTGAAAAGATTGCGAAGTTCTAAAAGCTCTTTTGATTTTGCTCCCAAATTTTGTGCAAACTAGTGAGTAGCCTTGTGTGATTTATCGGCTTGCTTGCATTTTTATGGAAATTGCATTGAGGAGGTTTGATTTTGCTCGTACATGATTGAATTCGAAAGTGACCTCGAGGCACATATATCACCCTTGTTCCGGCCATATCCATAAATATAAGCTACTTAAAAATCCCAAATGAGCCCCTTTGAGCCTTTATCCCGTTTCTTGTTAGCCGAACTCGATTTTAGCTCTTGTATCTTCATGATTGTGAGGTGAGAGAGTTTATTGTTAGTTGACGAGAAATGTGAGGGAAATAGATTGTGGGTTTCGGGTTTTGAGTTGCTTATACGAAAAAGAAAAAAAGAATACAAACTCCAACACAAATCACGAAAAGTGACAAAGCGTGCATTCAAGTGTAAAGCCTAATGTTCAAAAAGTCTAAGTTTAGCAAAATGAAGCAAGTTCATAAAGCTTCTAAGTGTTGTGAAAATAAAGTCGGGAGAGCGTGTGAAAATACAAAAGGGTTTCGAATGAGAGTTTGGTGAATTGGGAAGGGAGAAGCGATCATAAGCTTCGAGTTTTAAAAGTTAGGATTTTTGTGTGTTATTGATCACGTTTGATCGTGTGTTAGCCACTCTATCCAAATATTCCATACCTTACCAAAGATCCAACATTACAACCCATAATAAAGACCTCTTTCGATTCTTATTTGGTCATGTACTATGAGCAATATTGAGCCTTCGATTTGTGAAATCTTGACAAGGTGCACGTATTGACCGGCTTGAGCGTATACACGTCCCATATCAAACACTTAAGCGAATTGAGTTAACACCCTCAAAATTTTATTTGTGAGGAAGTCATCGATTTGACTTGCATTTGAGAAAGAGTAATACGAGCAATGCTTGACAATAGCAAGTTTGTGTTGATACTATCATCTTATAAATAAGGATAAGCACAAGGATTTTTCTTTTTACATTATGTTCATTGCATGTACACTCTCGATTCTTTTCGATGTTTGAGGACGAACAAACCGATAAGTGCGGGGTAGTTATTTTGCATGTAATTGTTGTGTTTTTCCTCGTGTTTTTAGTTAGGGTTTAGCGTCGTGTCTAGTTGTTTCGAGTCGTTTTTCATTAGGTTTTAAGAATTTTTCTCTTTGATCTTCTTTTTGACTTTAAAATTACGATATGTGAGGTGTTTGCGCTATTTTTGGGTTTTTAAGCTTGAATTCTTGTTTTGTAGGTGGCTAAAAGGATTATATTCGCTCGGTGGATGTCCCGATTGATGTAATACAAGCATAACTCCAAAACCACTTGTGCCATTTTTCTCCACCTTATACCATTGGAAATTTAAGAGAATTATCTAAAACGTTTGTGTTTACAACAATTCCATATTTTGAGTCTAAGAATGGTAAAAAGCTACTTTAAGTGGCGACAGTTCGTCGTCGCCTCGCTTGTGGCAGGTTTTGGTGCGGAGCCCATAACTCTCGGAGGGGAATTCCAAATGACACAAATCAAACTCCATATGATAGTCATTTCATATGAAGACATTATTGGATAATAACGTAAAATACTCAGTCGTTCGACTAGATTTCTGTCGATCGACTGCTCAGCAGAGAGTTGGCTGTTCGAGACTGGGCAGTCGATCGACTGCTTTGTGAGTCAATCGACTGCGACGTTGGGAGTTCGGCGATTTTGGGCATTTTGACGGTTTTGCCCGTACAAACAAGTATATAAAGCCCACACCTTGCACCTTTGAAGATATCACTCCCCTCCCAACCCAAGCTAGGGTTGGGGAACCAAATTACTCTCAAGCTCTTGATAATTTTCTCTTTTCTTAGGTTTTAGATTGGATTTCAAGCTTTTATGTAATTTCTTTTCCTAGATTAGATTTAATTTCAAGCACCTCCTTGGGTTTGTAAGCCTAAGAAGAATCCAAATACTCCTTTGGATTGTTACTTTGATTGTAATTTCATTCAAGCTTTGTTTCATTTCTTAATTCAAGTAAGTTTCCTTTCAATTTCTTGTTTTATGCTTTATTTCCATGTTTTGTTCTTCATTTCCATACTTGTTCTTCATGTTATGCCTTTTGCCTTAGCACCTTGAATTCATGTTAGATCTTAAGAATTGGCTATGGATTCTAGATGAGTGACACATCTAGATCATAGATCGAGTCTTAGATCGTCTTGATTTTGAGTTTTTGCTATGCTTTATTTGCAATTTTATTTTCATGCATATTTTTAGGTTAAATCTTAGATCTATTCTTTGTTGCTTGTTATTTTCCTTAAAGTTTTAAACTTTTACGTCAATTTCTCTTGCTCTTTCAATTCATGCTTTCAATTTTTGCCAATTTACATTATTTGAATTTTTATGCATAGTTTTACCTTGTGCTTGCATGCTTGTACTTGGTGAAACATTGCATTTTCTTGCTTGTTTTCATTATTGCTCTACATTTACATATTGAGGCATCCGACGAGGCATACGACCAATATGTTATTTCAATTCCTAATGTAGTTTAGTTAGTTTAATTGCTTTATTTTCATTTTCTTTTAATTTTAAAAGCTTGAAACACATAGATTCCTCAATTTAATTGAAGTCCGATAATACCGAGCCATGAACCCATTGATACTTTCAGCACCACATAAACAATGAAACATACGGGTGGAGTGTTTGAAGTTGCGTGACTTGTATCTATATTTTCAAAATTATGTATATAGCACGACATGACTCATTGCTTAGACTGATTTTCATTCTTGTTATACTTTGAAACTATCGTTTGTCCGAGGACGAACAAACCAATAAAGCATGGGGTAGTTGATCAACATGAATTTGTCTTGATTTTAGTTAGTATTTTAGTTTGTTTTTATTATTATTTTCGGTGAAAGTTGGATAGATTAAGCTTATTTTCGTATTTTCTTATCTCCAACTTGTTTTTATCGTATTTTAATTATAATTAATTAATATTATGTTTATTTTAGGTATTTTGAAGTGTTTTGGCCTGAAGATAGTCGAGGATGGGCAAAACGAGTAGAGTGTCAGCGAAAATGGGCCGCGGATTTGAAGAATGTGAAGCTGCCGACTTTCTATAACCTTTTTTCCATCTGGAACCCGATTATAGAAAGCTCTGGCCGACCAGCCCTGCCGAGTCCTGCCAAGCGCTGCGCACACTTGCCGACCGTGCCTGTGTCAGTCCGCCCGCGTCAACCAGTTTACGTCGGTCGACGCAAGAACCGTTATAGTAGCCCTGATCGACGCCAATGCCCACGAACTCTCTATTACGTTGATTCTAAACGCGTTGGTCGACGCCCGGTCGACGCGAGTCTTATTTCCCAAGACTTCCCAAAACTATAAATACCCTATGTATTTCATTTTTTTACATATAATATCATATTCCTTAGATAGTTTTTGGGGCTGACAACCCCAACGAGTGCCCTTCGATTTCTTAGTTACTTTTCATAATTCTTAGTTTTAAATTCTTATATTTAGAATAAAGTAGATTAGTTCTTAGATAGTTTTGATAATTTAGATTCAAGACTTCGCTTGGAACGGTGCAACTTTCTTCGTTTAATTAGT
The DNA here is from genome assembly GCA_014905375.1 of Phtheirospermum japonicum. NCBI lineage: Eukaryota > Viridiplantae > Streptophyta > Magnoliopsida > Lamiales > Orobanchaceae > Phtheirospermum > Phtheirospermum japonicum. The sequence goes on along the minus strand of BMAC01001167.1, from coordinate 249,725 downwards.
AAGTTTTCTATGTTCTTTCGCTTAATTAGTTTCCTATGCTTTGAATTTCTTGCTTTTAATTAGTTTTAATTCTTGCTTGCTAGTTAATTTAGAATAATTCAATAAAAACAAACAAACCCCCCAAACTTGTATGATGAATTGTGATCTTGAATATGTTGGTTGATTGTGATATTGAGATTGATGAATTTTGTTGGCTAGATCTTATGGGTTTAGAGCCTATAATTGTTGTGAACCATCAATTGGGTTTTCCCAAGAGGTCGTGGAGACGATTTGAAGCTCTAGAACACTTGTTTTCTTAAACTTTTCAAAACCCTTAATTTTTATTGTTCTTCATTCAAACCAACTCATTGATTTTAAGTGTTTAGATTATTTATTTTTATTAATCTCTTATTCATGAAAACAAACACAAGAGGAACTTCCGAATCTAGCTTTCCTTTGAGATCGACACGAGTCAACTTACCCACCTACAAGTGATCCCGTATTCTTGCGGGCGAACTTTTTAAAATTGACAACTTTAAATTAAAATAGTTTCATAAAAGTTCGAAACATACCTCAAAATGAAAGTGCAAAGCAATAATGAAAATAAGCAATGAAAAGCAATGTTTCACTAAGTACAACTAACGCAACCTAGAGTACAACCATGCATGCATGATCATAAAATCTAGGAAAATGAAAATTGATAAAAATTGAAAACACCAATTGAAAGAGCACGAAAAGTTGACGTCAAAGTTTAAAACTTTTCGAGAAATAATAAGCAACAAAGCATAGATATAAGATTTAGCATGAAAGAAAGCATGAAAATCAAAATCAAAATAAAGCATATGAAAGACTTGAAATAAAAATGATCCAAGACTCGATCTATGATCTAGATGTGTCACTCATCTAGATTCCATGGACGATTCACAAGATCTAATAAGAAATCAAAAAGCTAAGGCAAAAAGCATAAATTAAAGAACAAGCATGGAAATTAAAGAACAAGCATAAAAATAAAAGGAAGCTTACTTGTATTGAAGGAAAGAGTATTCCAAAGCTTGAATGAAATTACAAACAAAAATTAAAATCCAAGGGAGTACTTGAATTCTTCTTAGGCTTACAAACTTAAGGAATTACTTAAAAATAAATCTAGAGAGAGAAAATAAACCCCAAACCTAAAATTGGGTTGGGAGGAGGTGATTTTATAAAAATGAGAGTTGTGTGCTATTTATACTAGTATTAATATGGTTTAAATGGGCCAAATTAGCCTTTTTGCACATTTTGGCTTGATTTGGCTCAAGGTGGCTCGACCATGGCCGAGCCCGGGTGCGCTGGGGCTGGATGGGCAATTTTAGGCAAGGGATTAGGCGTGGCATTAGGCAATATTAGGCGCTAGAGTAGGCCATGCTGGGCGCTTGAGTAGGCGCGACTTTAGGCAAGGGAATAGGCGCTGAAGTAGGCCAATGGTGGGCGCTGGAGTAGGCAATGCTTTAGGCGTGAGAATGGGCGAGATGGCTCGGACACTGGGTAACCCAGTGTTGGCAGATCTCAGCAGGGCTGCACGGGCGCTGGCAGGAAGGCATACGGGAGTTGCCGTGCGCTGCGCTCGGACACTGGGTAACCCTGCGTCGGCAACGTACCCAGTGTCGGAGGTGCTGGTAGCTACCTGGGCGCGAGTTTAGGCGTGAAATTAGGCCTGTTTTTGCGCCTAGGGTGTTCGCGTGAAAATAGGCAAGGCTAGGCAAGGCTAGGCCACCATTCCAAAATGTTTGCCCATTTTGGAGCATCTTGGCACCTATTTAGGCATGTGAATAGGCAAGGCTAAGCTGGGATTTTTGGCCTCCATGCCTTCGCTTGAATTCCAATCATTAAGCCACCTATTTAATGAGAATTTTGAATATCAAAAACCCAAAAATTACACCAAACTTCAAAATATTTGAAGCCATTTAACCCAATTAAATACTAAATTAACAAGACAAGTGAAAAACAACGAAACAAGAAAATCCACATAATAAATTAATAAAATTCTATTAAAAACTACTAAAATCAACATGAAACTCTAATTAAAAATAGTAGAAAAACACCACAATTACATGCAAAATACCAGTATATGTTCGTCTAGATTATGGGAACATTGTAAAATTCTCAGATTGACAAAGAATACGAGATTAACTATTGGGCAGACAATATCACCATCTGTTGTAAGAGAAATCAAAGATTTCTCGGAATGGATACTTAAAATTTGTGATGGAAATATCGATACTGAAATTGATGGTCAAACATTAATTGATATACTTGACGATATACTCCTTCGCACCTCAAGTGATCACGTTGCCACTATTGTCGAGAGAAGTTATCCTTCCATCTTAGAAAACTTTGGCGATCACTCATTCTTCGAAGAAAGAGCTATTCTTGCACCAACTAATAACATTGTTGAGACAGTTAATGAGTACGTTATATCTATACTTCCAGGGGATGAAAGAGTATATCTTAGTTCTGACACTATTTGAAAGACATATGTGAATGGAAAAGAGGAACATCAAGTGTACTCGGTCGACTTTCTAAACACAATAAAGTGCTCAAGGATTCCTAATCGTGTTTTGAAACTGAAGATTGGAGTTTCGATTATGTTGATTCGAAACATGGATCAAACTTCTGGATTATGCAATGGTAAAAGGTTGGTAGTTACCCAACTCGGAGAATGCATTATTGAGGCAAAGATTCTTTCAAGAACTAATATTGGAATGAAGCTCTATATTCCACGTATGACGTTGAGTCCATCGGATAGCAGGGACCCCTTTAAATTTCAGAGGAGACAATTTCCACTTATTGTCTGTTTTGCAATGACTATAAATAAGAGTCAAGGTCAAACTCTATCCAATGTTGGTTTGTACTTACCAAGACCTTATTTTTAGCCATGACCAACTCTATGTCTCCATCTATCGTGTGAAGAGTCGTAAAGGATTAAAAATCTTATGCTGTGACGACGATGGTAACATTGTTAGCAAGACATCAAATGTTGTGTACAAAGAAATTTTTCAAAACCTCCAGTGAACATTTTCTTTATTGCATGAACAATTCAATTTCCAATATTTAAAATTTGTTTTTTCAGTTTTGTTTTATTATGTATTTATTTTGTTCTGCCCGCGTAATACACGTGTGTCTACACTAGTTCTATCTGTCGCAGTTGACAATTTTACGGAAATTAAGAAATATGATTGGTGTTATAATTATAGGTATCAAATGACCACAATATCATTTTGTTTAAAATAATTAAAAGTATAAAATAATAAAGGTAGGGTTAAAGGTAGTAAAGTAACCTTTATTTTATATTGAGAAATTAAAAAGTAATAATGATTATCTTTTGAAAATATAACAAATTTTTTTCCAAATTGCGACATATAGAACGAGATGAAGAAAGTATAAAAGTTTGAAGATAATCTAATTATACCATAATTTTAGCGACATAACTCTATTGTTACTATTCATCGACAAAAATCGAATCTATTAGTACTCAATTACCGAAATTCGGTCAGTATTTACTTAGTGCTTAATGGCATACACTTCTGTGGCTATGTAATTCACACAAATACCAATAACTTAAATAATATAAATTAAGTGACATATGTATACTTTATTTTTCATCTCCTCTCCCCCAAAATCACCTTCTGTAAGTCAGCTCTCATAACCACCGTCGGCACTCACGACCAAAGATATTAATCACCATCATAGACTCGGAAACTCATGACCCTCAGTCCGAAGGCAGAGTCACACTAGCCATTCGTCTTCAAGGCTAGATCAACTACCTGAGGCGTGTTACTTTGAAATCTCACTCTAAGCAAAAACTCTCAAATTATGAGCCCTAGGTACCAATTTGATTCACAATTCTTCAAATTTCCATTTCCATCTCTGTTTTTTTGTTAAGACTGTTACTTTGTGTCGTTGATACTTTATTCAGGTCTTATTTGTGACAGAATTATGGTACCAATTAAATTTATCTTATTTTTCCTGCTTGAATTTTTATGTGATTTCCCTTTTTATGTAAGTAGTTGATTGATCGATTGGTGATTTTGCTAATAATTTTGTGTATAGATTGATTGGTGCTTTTTTTTTTGTCATAACAAGGATAAATTAAACTAGCATATTTGGTTCATCAATTGGTGCTTTTGTCAATATTCACCAGATCTGATTTGCCTAGCGGAGAGATATATCATTTCTGTTTTACATATTTGATTGATCGATTGATATATGTTGTCTAGTTCGGGGTGATAAAGAGAGATTTATTTTTGGTTTTCAGGTTTGGGAAAAAACTGTTTGGTATGATTTTTTTAATTAGACATTTGAAGCGATATATAAGTGTTCAAGTGAAGGTCGTTTGAGGTTTCTCGGTACAAAGGCATATGAATTCATTGAGTCCCTTTGTTGTGTTTAGTTCTTCGTGTTTACTAATCAATTACCTTATGTTGATGGTATGATAATGTTCTTGTGTGGTGGACAATATTAATCATTTCTCGATTAGAGTCGTCTGACTGTATTGTTTAGACTAAGAGTAGCCTAAGCAATATTAATACCAAAAAACAAGGAGAACACCAATAAATCATCAGTAAATGAGTAGGGAAAAGTGCTTAACTTTTATTCCCAAAAAATCAGATCGGATCGGCCTCGGCCGGACCCTTTTACAGGCGCTTGATTTTAAGTTACAGGCTTTCTCTCTCTAAAATTCTCTATGTTTCTCTCTCTAAAAATATCAGGATCCCTTTTCTCTCTCTTAGAGAGGCTATTTATATTTTTCCATTAAAACCCTAATTGGACACTTGTCCCTTTCCTATTGTTTCTCCGAAGATTCTGCTCACGTGTTCACCGACTTGACGCCGACCTCAGGAATTACCCCCCGACACAATACCGACCTCACCTATTTTTCTTATCGGTCGGGCCTCTGGACGTCGATCTTCTATTTTATCTCAACTTTTTCAGCTCGATGGAAGAGTTCGGCCGATCTCGACAACCTGAGTGGTAGCTCTCGGCTTCCCGACTATTCCAGCTCGGCAGGGTCCGCTTGGCAGTAGTGCTCGACGGCTCGGTTGGGTCAGCTCGGCAGTGGCGCTCGGCAGCCCGTACGGGAGCTGCCGATAATTTGACATCTTCATCTCGGTAGGGTCAGCTCGGTAGTGGCACTCGACAGCCCGTACGGGAGTTTCCGGCATCTTGTCGCCTTCAGCTCGGCAGCTCGGCAGGGTCAGCTCAGTAGTGGCGCTCGACAGCCCGTACGGGAGCTACCGGCATCTTGTTTCCTTGAGCTCAATAGCTCGGCAGGTGCAGCCCGACAGTGGCGCTCAGCAGCCGGCGCGGGAGCTGCCGGTAATTGGACGCCTTCAGCGGCAGCTCGGCAGTGTCAGCTCAGCGAGGGTTGCTGATGCACCCCGACAGACCACGCGAGAGTCCCCTTCAGCTCGGCGTCTGCTGCTTGGCCTGAGTAGCTTGGCTTTCTCGGCAGGAACGCTCAGCAGTCCCAGTCCATCGCTCTCGTTAGTTGAGCGAATTTCACCAACTCCCTCGCGCGACCCGGCTTGGTTTCTTTCCCAGTCCTCGAGACAGTATCGACCATCAAAAAGCCCCTGAGCGCGGAGTCGGCTGCGTGTAGGCGGTTCGGGCTCACTGAATCCCGGTCATCCGAAGAAACCAAGCCAGTCAAAGCTGAGAGTGTCATGTCTCTTCAATCTGGTCCCACCTGCAATTTGACCACCTCGTCCTCTGTGACAGAAGCTTTTTCAGGTTCTTTTGGAAGCTTTTGCAGGTTTTTTCTTTTTGTATTTTTGGATGTTATGTCACATGACTCTCCCTTCCTTCTCCTTAAGCTTCTCTTTTACTCTTCTTTCTTTTTTGCACCATCTTGCTGCTTCATTCATTTCTAAAATTCTTTCTAAAGAAACCTTATTCATTTCTAAAAATCACCATCCACAATGGTGAACCGAGCTGACTTTGTTCGTGTTGACAGTGCTTCAGCTCGGTCTTCTGGGAGCACTCCTTCATTCAAGTAAAGTAGTAAAGGTTTCATCCAGCTCCCCTTTTTGTTCTGAACTTCCTCATTCTTGTCGGCTTGGCTAGCCGAATAGGCAGATGAAGTGTCAAGTGCCGTTGTTGAGTGGTGGCTGACAGTAACTAAATCCAGCTCCTCAACGCCCAAGCTTGACGCTAACTTGGCTAAGGAGTCTGCTTGAACATTATCATTTCGTGAGACATGGATGACCTCGACTTCAAATTCAGCTAGACGTGCTTTAGTGAGTTCTATGTATAATGCCATTAGGGGCTCCTTGGCTTCGTACTCCCCGTTGATGTGATTTACCACTATTTGGGAGTTTCCCTGTATTTTTAAATTTCTGATCCCCATTGAGGCATCTGTTTCAAGACCATCTAAGAGGGCTTCATACTCAGCTTCGTTATTAGTCAAAGGGAACTGGAAGCGTACGACTGAGCAAAAATGCTTCTTTTCAGGACTCACCAATACGATCCCATCTCCAGCTCAGCCAGTTATTGACGACCCATCAACGTACATGCACCACTGTTCGGCCTCTGCGAGGACTGAGTCAACCATCGGGGTGAACTCAGCTATGTAGTTGTCCAGGGCTTGTCCTTTGATGGCCAATCTTGGTTCATAAGTTATGTCAAACTGCCCGAGCTCGATGTCCCACTTGATCATTCTTCCTGACGTGTTAGGGCGGTGCATGATCTGCTTTAGAGGGAAGCTCGTCATCACAACTATTTTGTGTTATAAGAAGTAAGGAAGTAATTTTCGTGAGGAAGTGACGAGGGCGTAGGATAGCTTCTTCACGTCCGAGTACCTCAGCTCGGCATCATGCATAGCGTGGCTCGTGTAATATACTGTGTGTTTTCCGTGCTCGTCAGATCGGACGAGTGCCGAGCTGACTGCCTCCGTTGAGATAGCTAATTAGAGGTACAATGGCTCTTCCTTTGCTGGATTTTGCAGAGTTGGCACACTTGCCATGCATTTCTTCAGCTCTTCAAAATCTATATGACATTCTTTAGTCCATTTGAATGTTCTGTTCTTCTTGATTGCTTCGAAGAAGGGTTTGCACTTATCCGTTGATCTGGATATGAAGCGATTCAGAGCGGCCCTTTTTCCGGTTAAGCTCTGCACTTGCTTTATGCTTCGGGGGGGGGGGGGTTGCAGTTCGGTTATAGCCCGGGTTTTTTCCAGGTTGGTTTCAATGCCTTTCTGGCTTACCATATAACCTAAAAATTTTCCAGAACCAACTCCAAAGGAACAGTTTTCTTGTTCAACATCATGCGGGAAACACGTAAAACTGAAAACATTTTATTAAGATCATCAATGTGATCAGTTGAGTACAAGGATTTAACAAGCATGTCATCTACATAGACTTCCATAGTTTTTCCTATCATACTAGCAAACGTTTAATTCACGAGGTGCTGATAGGTAGCCCCAGCATTCTTTAAGCCGAACGGCATCATGGTATAGCAGTAAAGGCCTCTTGCCGAGTAGAATGACGTGTTCTCCTGATCGCCCGAGTACATTGGGATCTGGTTGTACCCGGAGTACTCGTCCATAAAGCTCATCAGTTTGTGCCCTGCAGTGGCGTCGACCATATAGTCGATGTGTGGGAGTGGATAGCTGTCCTTCGGTCATGCCTTGTTCAGATCAGAGAAGTCAATCACAATATCCATTGGCCGGTCTACTTTTTGACTAGCACGGGGTTGGACACCCAAACCGGATACCTGACCTCTCGGTTGAATTTATTGTCCATCAGCTTCACCACCTCCAGCTCCAATGCCTCATATCTGTTCGAACTGAGCTTTCTTCTCTTCTGGATGACCGACCTGACATTCTTGTCGGGTGTTGAGTCGATGGAAAGCTTGTTCGGGATCAATTCCTTGCATGTCAGCGTGTGTTTAGGCAAAGACATCCTGGTTTGCTTTCAGAAAACTTATCAACTCGGACCCAATGGGTTCCTTGACGTCATGGCCAATTTGGAGCTTTTTACTCGGGTCGAGCTCATCAACCGATATCCAGTCCAGTTCTTCAAATGGCTCCGCATAATCAGCCTTTCTCTTCAGACTCAGCTTGCGGGGATCCATCTCATCCTCCCCGACTTTCAGCTCGACATTTTTTGCTCGGGAGACAGTGTCTTCTGGCTCCCACATTGGTTCTTTTCCTGGCCGCCAACCTTGATCACTACTCAGGTCGGCATTTCCCTATTCGGTCAGCTCGGCAACTTCTGTTTGGCACTACTACCCAGAGAGATCTTTCTCCATCTTTTCTCTGTTCTGCTCGGCTTGGCCGAGCTCGGTATATTTGTTAGTGTCCTGAATGGAGCTTAGCCTTTTCTCTCTCTCTCTTTCTCTTCATCTGTTAGCTCAACCACTTTTTTCGAGCTCAGTACGTCCTTGTCTCCCTTTTCGTCGTTAGTATCTTTCAGCACTTCTGTCAGAGTGTGTTTTCTTTCTTCTAAAATCATGTTGGGCTCATCACCGTTAAGATCCTTTACCAGTTCTTCACTATCTTTCTCATTCAGCTCTTCGATCTTTTTCATCTGCTCGACCATGTTTATCTACCTTGGCCTGATCGACCAGTTGTATTCTCGAGCAGCTACTTGATCACCTCGGTGTTCGCATTCGCCTAAGATGCTTGGGAACTTAATCGAATAGTGGTAGACCGACATTTCACCCTTGAGGTCGTAAAGGGCTGGTCTACCTATGAGGGCATTGTAGTCACTCGGGACGTCAATTACTTTGAAATTTGTTAAGATTGTTCTTTTTTCTTCCCGTGTGCCGAATTCCACAGAGAGCTTCACTTGGAAGAGAGATTGCACATAGCTACCACTTATTCCTCTGATCCTATCCTCACATGGCTCGATGTATTCTTTTGGCACTCTCATTCTTCGGAAGGCCGGTAGGTAGATTATGCTTGCGTATGCACCGGGGTCTACGAGGACTTGATGTGTTCGGATCCCGAGGATGAGTATCGTGATGACCAGAGCGTCTGCATGGGGGTGGTCCAGGGAGGCTGCGTCAGCTTCATAAAATATGAAAGACGTCACATACTTGTCCTCCTCTCCCAGCTGATCGTCAAAATGAAATATGTCAAATCTCGTGACTTTTGTTTTCTGAATTGAGCTCCTTGCATACCTTATTAAGGCCTTCCTCTTTCGATTTGGAATTTCCTCCTCTGCTCGGCTAGTATTGATGAAGGTCAGGATTTCCCTTGGTGCTCCTGCCCCAGTTGTTGGGGGCGGGGGTAGCTTATTATTACCCCTTCGTTCTTGTCGAGCTTGGTGGTTTTTGGAGAAAGGCAATAGGTCCGATCATCGCAGACCTTAATCAAAGCACGTAAAAGGTCATGACACTCCTCGGTGTTATGCCCGATCAACCCGTGATACCTACAAAATCCTTTTTTGTTTAGCAGTGAAGGGTCTTTCTTGATCGGCCGGGCTGGGGGGAGGATATCCAGATCCTTAATTCACTCGAAGATTGTAGAAGCTTCTATTGAGTAAACTTCATTATACTCTGCTAGGAGGTCGGTGTGTTTTTCCTGTAAAAGTTTCTTGGATGCGGCTACTTGAGAGTTCAAATTTTTGTCAATTTAACGGGCTGATTTGTGATGCTGCGGAAATGATATTACTGGAGCAGACATGTTCTGCTTGGCTGCGATTTGTGATGCAGCCAGAGCAAGGAATTCCTGGAAAGTTTGTGGGTCCTGCTGGTTATTTACCCATTTGAAGAAGAAATTATCCGATAACCCGTTCTGAGCTGGGATGAGCAAGGTTTCGTCACCACATGGCTGAGATTCTGAAACTTGCTTCGTGAACCTTGCTATGTAGCTCTTCAGTGACTCATTTAGTTGCTGTATTATGGTGGCTATAGCTCTTTTGGGTGCAACGGTAGCCTTAGAAACCATGAAGTGTCCTCGGAACAATGATCTCAGTTGTGTCCATGAACAGATAGAGTGACGCGGTAGCGATCGGTACCACCTTAGTGGGGTTTTATCAAGCGTCATGGAGAACATTCGGCACCTGTATGTGTCGGACGCGCCGAGCATATCCATATAGTTCTGGTAATGACTCAAGTGTGAGTCAGGATCGCTGCTTCCCATGTACAGAGCAATTGGGGGAATCTTCAGCTTGCCTTCCAAAGGTTCTAATAGAATTTGGATGGACAGAGGTGACTCATCGTCGCATGCCGAGCTGACTTTTGCTGGTCGCAGAATCTGATAGGTGTGTTGGATTGGAGGGTGGTTTGCTTGGCTTCCATCTCGGCAATTCGCTGCTTTAATTATTTCAGCTCGGCAGACTCATCATTTGTCTTTCGTGGGGGGACGCTCATGGCAATGCTTTTGCTGTTGGATGACCTCACGAGGATGTCCTCCTGTGCTTTGCTGGCTTATTTTCCGAGCCGATCAAAGACATTCTGGGGTGAAGAAAACATGAGGCAACATGCGATGGGAGGTGTATCGAGCCTTCTCTTGGCATTCAGCTCGACCTCCTCATCCAACTTTCTATTTCCGTTCTTTTCGAGCTACATCTCTGATGGGGTCCGACTCCGACTGTCCTTCCACAAGGTCAGCATTCTTAGGATTGCCGACCAGAACCTTTGGTGTCAAAACTGGTTTCGCTGCCTTCTTCATCATCTCTTCGAATTCCTTAGCAAAAGCCGGTTGTTGCATCAATGACCGCACCTGCTCCGGGTCGAGCTCATTTGGACCCGATTGGACAGTTTTCTCCTAGCGCTCCTTTACAGGATTTCTCCTTGAACTTTCTGAGGGGCTCATGATGACGAATAGGCAGAATTGAAACTCCTCTTTTTTCTTCACCAAAATTAAACGCAGTGAAGAGCTGAGGTTTAGCTCCCCACGAAAAAATGAAAATCGGATAGAAGATAGAAAATGAGATTTGGAGGGCTGACTGACCAAGTGGGACTGCAAATCACAAGAAACCTTCTTCTAGCGCCATTTTGTTTAGTCTAAGAGTATCCTAAGCAATATTAATACCAAAAAACAAGGAGAACAACAATAAATCAGCAGTAAATGAGTAGGAAAAAGTGCCTTTATTCCCAAAAAATCAGATCGGATCGGCCTTGGCCGGACCCTTTTACAGGCTCTTGATTTTAAGTTACAAGCTCTCTCTCTCTCTAAAACTCTCTATGTTTCTCTCTCTAAAAAATTCAGGATCCCTTCTCTCTCTCTTAGAGAGGCTATTTATAGTTTTCCATTGAAACCCCAATTGGACACTTGTCCCTTTCCTATTAGTTATCCGAAGATTCAGCTCATGTGTTCACCGACTTGACGCCGAACTCATAATTTACCCACCGACTAAATATCGACCTCACATGTTTCTCTTATCAGCCAGGCCCCAGGACATTGATCTGCTATTTTGACTCGGCTATTTTAGCTCGACGGGGGAGTTCAGCCGGTCTCGGCTACCCGAGTGGTAGATCTCGGCTGCCCGACTATTCAAGCTCAGCAGAGTCAGCTTGGCAGTGGTGCTCGGCGGATCGGTAGGGTCAGCTCGATAGTGGCGCTCGGCAGCCCGTACGGGAGCTACCGATAATTTGACGTCTTCAGCTCGGCAGTGGCGCTCGACAGCCCGTACGGGAGCTGCCGGCATCTTGTCGCCTTCATCTCGGCAGGGTCAGCTTGGCAGTGGCGCTCGACAGCCCGTACGGGAGTTGCCAGCATCTTGTCGCCTTCAGCTCGGACGCACGGCAGGTGCAGCCCGACAGTGGCGCTCGGCAGCCGGCGCGGGAGTGATTCAAACTTTTGTGCACCCCTTTTATATATATTTTAATTTAAAACACGCAAGCTTGCACGCAAGAGAAAGAGGGCACTTTAGGGTGGGAAGTTGACTCGTGTCAATCTCTCGAGGAAAGCTGATTCGGAAGTTCGTTTAATGTTTGCATTTCACGAATAAGAAATTAAAAAAGTAACACATGAACGGGGTTTTGTTTGATTTGTTTTAAGAACTAGAAATTAATTAAACTAATTAAAACTAAGGATTTAATTAAACTACGATCTAATTAATTAAATCTAAGATTATTTAAACTAAGAACTAATTATCTAAAACCTAAGATTAATTTAACTAAGAATAATTAAATCTAGAAATTATTATTAATTAAAAGATTTTTAAAATGATTTAAGGAAATTAGGGTTCTAGAGCTTTGATTCGTCTCCATGATCTATTGGGATAACCTAATTGATGGTTCTAAACGAATCTAGACTTTAGACCCATTAGATCTTGCTAAAAATTATCATCAATCCCAACTTCACAATCTCAAAGCAATCACAAGAACGATTCGTCATGGAAGCAATAATTATTCTAAGAAAATTAATTAAATTAATCAAAAGCATGCAAACTAAATTAAAGAGCGAAGGAATAAATACTTACTAATTAAACGAAGATGAATTGATAGTGTTTGCTTGAAGAAATCTTGAATCTAAATTACCTAAAAGCTAATATAATTAATCTAAAATTTAGAGATTTAAAACTAAGAATTATTAAAAGTAACTAAGAAAATAGTAGGACACTCTTTGGGGTTGTCAGCCCCCAAGTGACCTTGGAACCCTAGGAATATGATAATGTATCCAAAAATTCGAGATACATAGGGTATTTATAGTTTTTCCATGTCCTGGGGCCCAAAAAATCACAAAAATGCGTTTCCAGCGCGTTGGCGTTGACGAGCGTCGGATCAACACTCACAGAGGCTTTCTATGCTGACACTGGGTAACCCAGTGTCAATCAGCATACCCAGTGTCCGCAGGGCGTCGGTTGACGCGAGCAGCTCTCGGCATCGACGTGGACAGCTCTCGGCAGTCAGTGTCTGTAGGACTCGAAACTGGGTAACCCAGTGTCGGACTGGTACCTAGTGTCAGCTTAAATACTTCAAATCGTGGCCCGTTTTTGCTGAAACTCCACTCGTAGGCCCATTGTTGACTACGTCCAAACCAAAATACTTTAAATTACCTAAAATAAACATAAAATTAATTAATTATGATTAAAATACGGTAAAATAAGTTGGAGATAAGAAAATATGAAAATGGGATCAATCTATCAAACTTATACCGAAAATAATAAGAAAAACTAACTAAAATACAAATAAAAATCAAGACCAATCCGTACTAATCAACTACCCCACGCTTTATTTGTTTGTTCGACCTCGAACAGACGTTAGATTCAAAGTATAGCAAGAATGAAAATATGCTCAAGCAATGAGTCGTGTCGTGCTACATAATTAATTTTGAAAATATAGATACATGCAACGCAACTTCAAACACTCCACCCTTATTACATTGTCGCTCCAAAATCAAATTCATGCATCCTCTCAAAAGGTAATATATATGGATGTACGCTCAAAGCACTCAAGCATTGCTGCATAGGACGTGTATACACTCAAATCATACATATACATGCACAATAAATAAGTACGGAAAATCAATCTCTTTTCAATCGCAAATTAAGTGAGTTGTCGAACTAAGAATCGGAAAATGTCTTTTGGGGTTGTAATGCAAGGCTCTTTGGATAGGTATGGAATATATAAGTCATGTGGCTAACTCATGATCTAACATGATCAATAACTCACCAAACTATTCTAATCACGAAGCAATTTGCTTCACCTCGTTCAAAAGAAAATCCTCACTAAACACTCATAACGTAGCCTTTATACTTAGGCTATTTCTCAACTCTTAACTCTAAACCGACTTTTGCTCGAACCACTTAATCACATTGAAGCTTATTATATGCTTCTTCTACAAACACAACTCTTTCCCTTTTAAACATTAGGCTTCATAAGAAAATAAACAATAAAAGACAAGCCTTTATCAGCGCGTAGGCAATGACTAACACAATTCAACGTAGACTCACCATCCTTCTTTTTCTTTTTTTTTATTTCCCCCTTATTATAATTTTTTGTGGGGTATTATTTTTATTTATTTTTATTATTATTATTATTTTTTTTTTCGGATGGTGGTCCTTTATTACAATTTCTTCATAAACCCCTAATAAGATCTCCAAAACACAAGTAACCAATAAAAATAACTAACTCCTACCCCATGGTTTTAATGTGTTTGTATGGGTCGACGAAAAACAGACATGGTTATAGGCATGGATACTTTGGATATGATTGGCTTATTCGGAATTTATAGTGGCTAAAATTTATGGATATGGCCGGAAATATGATTTTTTCTCTATGCCTTAACCTCATTTTCAAAGTCAATTACACACAACGGTTTCAAATAGATATCAAAATAGAACTCACTCAAGTACATGCAATGACAATAAACACTCAGGCTACTCACAAGCTTTTTGCATTAAAAAGTTTGAATTGACGTTGCTTTTTGGGTTTTGCAAAATCAATTGCGTTTAAGTACCATTTTACAATATATAAATAATAATTTGAAAAACTTTATGCACTTATACACGCTCAAAAGACAAAAACTTCAAATATAATCTTAGTTAACTTTGACAGGCAAGCCATACAAACACAAATCAGCGCAGAAATAGTAATCAATCACGTTAAAATTTAACACTCCAATCCCACGAAAATTTTTGAAAATTGCACGAATTTAAACTATAATTTATACTCAACCATCACCCCCTCTAAAAATCCGGCAATCTCCTGATTGCTTTAAATATAAAGAAAAACAAATAAACGAGGAAATGAGTAAGGGAAGGTCCCTAAAAAATAGTCGAGTTACTCCAAAAAGCGCTTGTGAAATCGTCCTTCGTCTCCAACTCGTGATCAAAAATGTCATGAAGAAGAACCTTAAAAAACAAACAAACAAAGAAAAACGAACAAACTATAAAAGCTTAAGAAAAAAAGAAAAGAAAACATATACTTGGGTTTCCGCCCAAGAAGCGCTTGTTTAACGTAGAAAGATCGACGCCTTCTACGGACGATACTATCCTGGATCCAAAAACAAATGACGATCGTGCCACTCCTTAGTGTTCACCAATAGTAAATGCAGGCAATTTAAATCACCAAGGCGAGCACAGACAGCATGTCGTAGAAAAAAACTTCAATTCGCTTCGAAGGTCAAAAAAGCGAATAATTGATCACAACAAACATATCAAAAGTAAATTGCGGCATAGGGTGATCCTCTACTTTCTTAAAAACTAGAGAATCCGTTGAACAAATGGCAAATCCCTCGTACATTCCTAACTCCTTCAAATCTTTATCATCTCCCTCAACACCCTGAAAAATATTAAAATCTATATAATGGCATAGGGGAAGGAAATTTTTCTCGATTACCTAAACCACCATCTCATCCTCATCCTCGATAATGGGTGGCTCGATAAGAGGCTAGATCATCGCATCCTTCTCAATAAATTTATCCACCACCTTTTCTACATTGGGCATCGCATCACCTCCGTTATCATTGAGCTCCAGTGGCCGTGAATCTCCAACATCGCTTGAGTTCTCCAGTGGCAACACCTCCTCATAATCATCCATGAAATCCTCAAAAAGCGCAAGAGGGGCGATCTCCACTACATACCCAATCTCATCCTCCGTACACATCTCTTCCACATTCGGCTCCATCACATCATCCACATAAACATTATGAATGCTCGAATTCGTAAGATCCACAATAAGATCCAACGACAATTCTCCTATATCATTATCCAATAATTCATTATAAAGCACAGGCGGAGCGATCTCAACCAAATCTTCAATAACCTCCTCC
This sequence comes from Phtheirospermum japonicum, assembly GCA_014905375.1. Lineage (NCBI taxonomy): Eukaryota > Viridiplantae > Streptophyta > Magnoliopsida > Lamiales > Orobanchaceae > Phtheirospermum > Phtheirospermum japonicum. Next base: position 234,046 of record BMAC01001167.1, on the reverse strand, counting down.
TCACAAATTTCTCCCAAATGATCTCGTATTCTCAACCTCTAAGATTGGCTTAATCGCAACAAGAATTGACCTTTTCGTTAAATAATCCTAGATTTGACCACACAGTGCCTCCATATTCTTTGTAAACTTAGAATAGTTATCTCGTATGGTCGATAGTGCAAGTTCGTCTTGATAGTGAATGGTTTTGGCTTCTTGATCTTGCTGCCCCGCTAGAAATTGATCGTTTGGTGTATATTCTTCATGGGTCGTACAATCTCGGACGGCGACAACTTCCTCCTGTGGCTCATCATCAAATGTTACCAAATATTCATGCGCCATATGTCCTCGACATCCACACTGATCACATATTACATTGGGTACGTAGAACTTCCTCATGAATTTATCACCTACTTCATACCATGTACGCAAAGAATCAGGTTCTAGCCTTACAAACCATTTCATTGCTTCTTCCTTCAGTGCAAAAGTGAAGAGTCGCATCTTCACTTGATCCCTTGTAAGCCCGTGAAGAGGAGAACTATCAGTGATGAACTCGTACTTTCGAATAAATTTTAGCGCATCTTCGTTCCGACGCCCATGAAAAATATGGAAATTCAATTGGTCGTATTTGTCAGGAAAGTAATTCATCATTGCATCGCCCGATGGAATAGCCACTCTAGGTGCATGACGCCAATCTAGTGGTGGATCATCGTACGAATAATACATTTTTTTTAATTTTTTTTTATTTATTTTGGACGTTTAATCGAGGCTTTAAGAGATGTACCTTGCATACACAACACTCAACGAACAAGATTAAACGTACCAGATAAAAATAATAAAACCAACGAAAAGAAAAATTGTAATAAAATAAAGATAAATATAAAAAGGATTACGAAAGGCAAACACAGAATTCACAACCTATATAGCTTTCCCCGACAATGGAGCCAAAATTTTTGATTCGAACTTTTTCGCACCTATTTTTATTTAAAGTTGTCAATTTTAAAAAGTTCGCCCGCAAGAGTACAAGATCACTTGTAGGTGGGTAAGTTGACTCGTGTCGATCTTAAAGGAAAGCTAGATTCAGAAGTTCCTCTTGTGTTTGTGTTCACGAATAAGAAAATAATAAAAATAAATAATCTAAACAATTAAAATCAAGGAGTTAGTTTGAATGAAGAACAATAAAAATTAAGGGTTTTGAGAAGTTTAAGAAAAAAAAGGGTTCTATAGCTTCGAATCGTCTCCACGACCTCTTGGGAAAACACAATTGATAGTTCACAACAATTCTAGGCTCTAGACCATAAGATCTAGCCAACAAACTTCATCAATCTCAATATCAAAATCAACCAACATATTCAAGATCACAACTCATCATACAAGTTTGGGGGGGTGGGGGGTTGGGGATGGGTTGTTTGTTTTGATTGAATTATTCTAAATTAACTAGCAAGCAAGAATTAAAACTAATTAAAAGCAATAATTTCAAAGCATAGAAAATTAATTAAACTAATTAAGCGAAAGAAAATAGAAAACTTACTAATTAAGCGAAGAAAGTTGCAGCGTTCCAAGCGAAGTCTTGAATCTAAATTATCTAAGCTATCTAAGAACTAATCTACTTTATTCTAAATCTAAGAATTATAAAAAGTAACTCAGAAATCGAAGGGCACTCGTTGGGGTTGTCAGCCCCTAAGAGGCCTTAAAACCCTAAGTATATAATAATGTATGTAAAAATCCGAAATACATAAGGTATTTATAGTTGTGGGAAGTCTTGGGCTGTAAGAAACCCTAAAAATGCGTTTCTGGGCCGTTGGCGTCGACGGGTGCGTCGGTGGACGTGGTAGGGCTCGGCGTCAATGGTAGGCAGGGCGCGCACAGTGGTCGGCAGTGATCGGCAGCGTCGATGGGCAATGGTGCACGTCGGTCGACGCTCAACGGGTCGCCGCTCACAGAGAGCTGCGTCGGCCAGGTGCGTCGATTAGTGCCGGAAAGCGTCAGGCGACGCGAGCGATTCTTGGCAGCCAGTGTCGGCAGTGTGGGCATGGCTCGGCAGGCGGCGTCAGCAGCGCTACTATAATAGTTCCAGATGGAAAACCATTAAAGATAATCGGCAGCTTCAAATTCTTCAAATCGCGGCCTGTTTTCGCTGAAACTCCACTCGTACGCCCATCCTTGACTACGTCCAAACTTAAATACTTCAAAATACCTAAAATAAACATAAATTTCATTAATTATAATTAAATTATGGTAAAAAAAGTTAGAGATTAGAAAATACGAAAATATGCTCAATCTATCCAACTCTTACAAAAATCAACAATAAAAACTAAATAAAATACTAACTAAAATCAAGACAAATCCGTGTTAATCAACTACCCCATGCTTTATTTGTTTGTTCGTCCTCGAACAGACGTTAGATTCAAAGTATAACAAGAATGAAAATATGCTCAAGCAATGTGTCGTGTCGTGCTACATAATTATTTTGTAAAATATAGATACATGCAACGCAACTTCAAACACTCCACCCTTATTATATTGTCGCTCCAAAAACAAAATCATGCATCCTCTCAAAAGGGTAATATATAGGGGTGTTCACTCAAAAGCACTCAAGCGTTGCTGCATAGGATGTGTATACACTCAAATCATACAAATACATGAACAATAAATAAGAACGGAAAATCAATCTCTTTTCAATCGCAATTTAAGTGTGTTATCGAACTAAGAATCGGAAAAGATCTTTTCTTGTTGTAATGTAAGGCTCTTTGGACAGGTATGGAATATATAAGTCGTGTGGCTAAATCATGATCTAACATGATCAATAACTCATCAAACTATTATAATCACATAGCAATTTGCTTCACCTCGCTCAAAAGAAAAACCTCACTTAACTCTCATAGCGTAGCCTTTTAAATATAGGCTATTTCTCAACTCGTAAACCGTAAAACCGACTTATCGGTCGAACCACTTAATCACAATTGAAGATTATTATATGCTTCTTCTTGAACACAAGTCTTGCCTCTTAAACATTAGGCTTCACAATAAAATATACAATAATAAACAAGCCTTTATTAGCTCGTAGGCAATGACTAACACAATTCAGTTTAGACTCACCATCCTTCTTTTTCTTCTTTTTTTGATTATTATTATTATTATTTTTTCGGATGGTGGTCCTTTATTACAATTTCTTCATAAACTCCTAATAATATCTCCAAGACACAAGTAACCAATAAAAATAACTAACTCCTACCCCACGCTTTTAATGGGTTTGTAGGGGTCGATTAAAAACACACATGATTATAGGTATGGATAATTTGGCTATGATTGGCTCATTCGGAATTTATAGTGGCTAAAATTTATGGATATGGCCGGAAATAAGGTTTTTTCTCTGTGCCTTAACCTCATTTTCAAATTCAAATACACACAGCGGTTTCAAAGATATATCAAAACAGAACTCACTCAAGTACATGCAATGACAATAAACACTCAGGCTACTCACAAGCTTTTTGCATGAAAAAGTTTTTGAATTGATGTTGCTTTTTGGGTTTTGCAAAATCAATTGCGTCTAAGTACCATTTTACAATATATAAATTATATATATGTATATATATATATATATATATATATATATAATTAATTAATTACTTGGTTTGTATATGTCAAATACTTAATAAGTAAATAAGTAATACTTAGCCATAAAAAATAATGATAAAACTAAAAATGTTAAAAAATAAATTTTAATTTATTTCAATATAGATATTTTTTTGAGAACGAAGCATACATCACTTTCGTGATCAAATGATTTTTGTTGTTTATCAATACTAAGGGTAAAACTGGAATATTTATGTGCTAGGGAATTGACTTAAATGTTTTAATAAAACAAGGCAGTGCTGAGTTTGCTTTTTTAGGCAGGGACTGAATCATGAATTGACACAGAAAGAAGGCATTAAACTTTATGCACTTATACACGCTCAAAAGACAAAAGCTTCAAATCTAATCTTAGTTAACTTTTACAGGCAAGCCATACAAACACAAATCAGCGCAGAAATAGTAATCAATCACGTTAAAATTTAGCACTACAATCCCACGAATTTTTTTGAAAATTACACAAATTTAAACTATAATTTATACTCAACCATCCCCCCCTCCAAAAATCCGGCAATCTCCTGATTAGCTTAAATATAAAGAAAAGCAAATCAAGCGAGGAAAGGAGTAAGGGAACGTCCCTAAAAAATAGTCGAGTTACTCCAAAAAGCGCTTGTGCAATCGTCCTTCGTCTTCAACTCGTGATCGAAAATGTCTTGAAGAAGAACCTAAAAAAACAAACAAACAAACAAAAAAAATAAACGAACTAGAAAAGCTTAAGAAAAAAAGAAAAGAAAACATATACTTGGGTTGCCTCCAAAGAAGCGCTTGTTTAACATCGAAAGCTCGACGCCTTCTATGGACAATGCTATCCCGGATCCAGAAATAAGTGACGATCGTGCCACGCCTTAGTGTTCTCCCAGAGTAAGCATGAGCGGTTAAAACCACCAAGGCAAGCACAGACAACAAGTCGTAGAACAAAAACTTAAATTCGATTCGGAGGTCGAAAAAGCGAATAATTGATCACCATGAACATATCAAAAGTAAATTGCAGCATAGGGTGATCCTCTACTTCCTTAAAACTAGGGAATCCATTGAACAAACGGCAAATCCCTCGTACACTCCGAACTCCTTAAAATCTTTAGCAACTCCCTCAACACCCTGAAAAATATTAAAATCTATATAATGGCATAGGGGAGGGAAATTTTGCTCGATTACCTCAACCACCATTTCATTCTCATCCTCGATCATGGGTGGCTCGATAAGAGGTTCGATCATCGCATCCTTATCGATAAATTCGTCCAACACCTTTTCTTCATTAGGCATCGCATCTCCTCCATTCTCATTGAGCTCCAGTGGCTGTGAATCTCCTACGTCGCTTGGGTTCTCCAGTGGCAACACCTCCTCATAATCATCCATGAAATCCTCAAAAAGCGCAAGAGGGGCGATCTCAACTATATCCCCAATCTCATCCTCCGTACACATCTCTTCCACATTCGGCTCCATCACATCATCCGCATAAACATTGAGAAAGCTCAAATTCGTAATATCCACAATAAGTTCCAACGGCAATTCTCCTTTATCATTATCCAATAATTCATTATAAAGCACAGGCAGAGCGATCTCAACCAAATTTCCAATAACCTCCTCCTCATAAATCTCTCCCAAATGATCATTCAATCTCGTATTCTCAACCTCTGAGATGGGCTTAATTGCAATAAGAATCGGCATCTCAGGATGACTTGGAAGTTCGTCTTTCTCGTTCGACCTTTTAGCAAAATAATCCTCGATTTGACCACACAGTGCCTCCATATTCTTTGTAAACTTAGAATAGTTGTCTCGTATAGACGATAGCACAAGTTTGTCTTCATGGTGAATGGTGTCAGCTTCTTGATATTGCTGCCCCGCTAAAAATCTATCGTCTAGTTTATATTCTTCATGGCTCGGGTAGTAGGGAATTGAGTCAGGAGAGACGTAAGAATCTTGGCTCGTACAATCTTAGATGGTGACAACCTCCTCCTGTGGCTCATCATCAAATGTTACTAAACACTCATGTGTCATATGTCCTCGGCATCCACAATGATCACATATTGCATTAGGTATGTAGAACTTTCTCATGAATTTATCGCCTACTTCATACCACGTAGGCAAAGAATCAGGTTCTAGCCTTGCAAACCATTTCATTGCTTCTTCCTTCAGCGCAAAAGTGAAGAGTCGCATCTTCACTTGATCCCTTGTAAGCCCGTGAAGAGGAGAATTATCAGTGATGAACTCGTACTTTCGAATAAATTTTAACGCATCTTCGTTCCGACGCCCATGAAAAATCGGGAGATTCAATTGGTCATATTTGTCAGGAAAGTAATTCATCATTGCGTCGCTCAATGGAATAGCCGGTCGAGGTGCATGACGCCAATCTAGCGGTGGATCATCGTACGAATAATACATTTTTTAAAATTTTTTATTTTTTTTTAATTTTTTTTGGACGTTGAATCGAGGTTTCAAGAGATGTACCTTGCATACACAACACTCAACGCACAAGATTAAACGTACAAGATAAAAATAATAAAACCAACAAAAAGAAAAATCATAATAAAATAAAGATAAATGAAAGAGGATTAGGAAAGGCAAACACATAATTCACAACCTACTTAGCTTTCCCCGTCAACGGCGCCAAGATAATAACTAGAGTTGTTGTGAACCATCAATTTGGTTCCCCCGGCAACAGCGCCAAAACTTTGATTCAAACTTTTGTGTACCCCTTTTATGTATATTTTAATTTAAAACACGCAAGTTTACTCGCAAGAGAACGAGGGCGCTTGTAGAGTGGGAGTTGACTCGTGTCGATCTCTCGAGAAAAGATGATTCGGAAGTTCGTTTAATATTTACATTTCATGAATAAGAAATTAAAGAAAATAAAAAATGAACGGGGTTTTATTTGATTTGTTTTATGAACTAGAAATTAATTAAACTAACTAAAACTAAGGATTTAATTAAACTACGATCTAATTAATTAAATTTAAGATTATTTAAACTAAGAAACAATTATCTAAAACCTAAGATTAATTTAACTAAGAAAAATTAAATCTAGAAATTATTATTAATTAAAAGATTTTTAAAATAATTTATGAAAACTAGGGTTCAAGAGCTTTGATTTGTCTACACGATCTGTTGGAATAACCCAATTGATGATTCTAAACTAATCTAGGCTCTACACCCATTAGATATAGCTAACAATTATCATCAATCTCAACTTCACAATCTTAAAGCAATCACAAGAACGATTCGTCATGGAAGCAATAATTATTCTAATAAAATTAATTAAACTAATCAAAAGCATGCAAACTAAATTAAAGAGCGAATGAATAAATACTTACTAATTAAACGAATACGAATTGACAGCGTTTACTTGAAGAAATCTTGAATCTAAATTACCTAAGAGCTAATCTAATTAATCTTAAAGCTAGAGAATTAAAACTAAGAATTATGAAAAGTAACTAAGAAAATAGTATGACACTCTTTGGGGTTGTCAGCCCCCAAGAGGCCTTGGAACCTTAAGAATATGTTAATGTATCCAAAAATCTGAAATAAATAGGGTATTTATAGTTTTTCCATATCTTGGGGCCCAAGAAATCACAAAAATGCGTTGGCGTCGACGAGCGTCGACCGACGCATGTTGGATCGACGCTCACAGAGACTTTCTATGCTGACACTGGGTAACCCAGTGTCAATCAGCAAACCCAGTGTCCGCAGGTCGTCGGTCGACGCGAGCAACTCTCGGCATTGACGTGGGCAGCTCTCGCCATCGACGTGGACAGCTCTCGGCAGTCAGTGTCTGACTCAGACACTGGGTAACCCAGTGTCGGACTGGTACCCAGTGTCAGCTTAAATACTTCAAATCGCGGCCCGTTTTCGCTGAAACTCCACTCGTAGGCCCATTCTTGACTACGTACAAACCAAAATACTTTAAATGACCTAAAATAAACATAAAATTAATTAATTATGATTAAAATACAGTAAATTAAGTTGGAGATAAGAAAATATGAAAATTTGCTCAATTTATCCAACTTATGCCGAAAACAATAAGAAAAACTAACTAAAATTCTAATAAAAATCAAGAAAAATCCGTGATAATAAGGGAGCTACTGACAATTCGACACCTTTAGCTCGGCAGCTCGGTAGGGTCAGCTCGGCGAGGGTTGCTGATGCGCCCCGGCAAACCACTCGAGAGTCCCCTTCAGCTTGGCGCTTGCTGCTTGGTCCGAGCAGCTCGGCTTTCTCGGCGGGAATGCTCGGCAGTCCCAGTCTGGCACTCTCGTTAGTTGAGCAAATTTCACCAACTCCCTCGCGCGACCCGGCTTGGTTTCTTTCCCAGTCCTCGAGACAGTATCGACCATCAACATGTATGATATTTGGTGAAGCCTTTATGTGTCAATGTCTTGTGTAGATTTATGTGATGTTAGACTATCTCTTGATTTTCGTGATGTTAGACCTTCATGAGTCTGATCTCCCGCATTGAAATTTGAATTAACTGTTTACCAAAAAAAAATAGAGACAATTATTATTCGGTGTAATGAATTGGTGTATTTTCATGTGATATTTTCTGAATGATTCATGTCTGTTTGGACGTAAATTGTGACTTTTTGGTGCTTCCAAATTGAACTATTTGGAATAATGGTTTGTGCTTTTACTGTTTCTTGGATTGTGATTGTTGAATTTTAGTTGAGAATTGATGGATTATGTTTTCAAATATGTGGTGGCTACAAGAACTGTGTTATTGATCATAGTAAGGATGAAGTACTGCAATATCATAGTGAAGAAATTTTATTTATTTTCAATTATCCTTTTTCTCTAATTAGTATTATTATTTTTTCTGCATTTTTTTTACCGTGTTTTTCAATTGTACAGTGGTTAGGTAACATGCTTACCGGAACATTGTCCCCTGATATTTGCTAACTGACTGGTCTATGGTATTTATAAGTGAACTTGCTTGTTTGCCCTTTGAAACTCAAATCTTTAAATAGTGCATGGTGTTGTGAGCTAATATTTGCTGATTTTGCTGCAGTGACGTTAGGGGCAATAACCTAACCGGAATGCTACTGGATAATATTGGTAACTGCACTAGCTCGAAATATTGTAAGTCCTTTTATATAGTGGTGTTGAACCGGTTATTAACCAACCAGTTAATTAACCAGTGGTTAATTTAACCGGAAAATCTCTAATCGTAACCTAATTGGTGGAGAACCGGTTAAGGTTACTGTTAAACCAATTAACCGAACCGGCCAGTTAACCGGAAAACCGGCGGTTAACTGCTGGTTTTTAATTTTAATTTTTTTTTTGTAAATAAAATTTAGAAATTTAAATAAAAATGAATAATTGAACTTAAATGGATTTAGAATGAGATAATAAAATTTGAATTTTTGATGTAAAGTTTTTTATTTATTTTGAAAAAATAAATTTAAAAGGACTTGATTTTAATACTAATATATACAAACAACCAAATTAACAATATGATGGCATTTTTTTCAAAATAACACAACAAATTGACATTAAAAATTAAATTATAAGATTTATTTGAAGAAAAAAGTTTAAAAAAAATATTTAAAAAAAAAGACTTGAATTTAATTGTAATATTAAAAGTTAAAATTAAATTTTAACTTGTAATATTAGAATTAACTTGCCTACGTATCCTTGTAAAGGAATCAAAGTCCACGTAGTTCGAATTTTTTTTGTTTGAAAAAAATAAGTTAAAAAAAAGGACTTGAATTTAATTCTAATATTAGAAATTAAAATTAAATTTTAACTTTTAATATTAGAATTAAATTGCCTACGTATCCTTGAAAAGGAATCAAAGTCCACGTAGTTCTTTTACTTACATCACTTACCTACTTACCTATTCGTCGTTGTTGTTGCTTCCCGAAGTGGTATCGTAATAGTCGCTCTCTTCACCTTCATCCAATTGCATTTCTTGTTCTCGCGATTCGGCTTTCACCCAATCAATCATCAACATTTGATTTCAAGATTTTTGGATTTTAAGGTAGACCGACGCTCATTTAACATATAGCCTCCCGTGCTGAAGGTCTGTTCAACAGAAATTGTTGAAACAGGAACGGCAAGAACCTCCTTGGCAATCCTAGAGAATGTGGGAAAAATACTGGCCATTTTCGACCAAAACTGCACAAGATTGTTAGTAACACCATTAGGCTTTTTTGGAACCAAAGACGGTTCAAAAGGCCCTAAATAACTATCTATTTCCATTGACCGACTAGCACTAGCTCTTTGCCGTTTTTGTTTAGTATCTTCAATCAACCTCATATATAGAGCTAGAGCTCCTCGTGGGTCGTTGGGTCTTGTATTAGAAGTGGTGGGGGAAGGGGAAGGGGACACATTAACATCATCACTTGAAGATTCATTGTAATCTTTAAAAAGTTGAACTAAAGATAGGTTTTCTTCGTGAGAACACTAAGAGGGCTAGGAATTGGAAGATTTGAAGCTTCTAAAAAAGGTCCTAATGCATCGTAATAAACTTTAAGTAAATTTTGTAAACCCTCCATCCGATAATTCGGGTCTAAATTTTTGCAATCAAAAAAACCTCGGGAATGTAATCAAAATATTTGACCCATTTACTCAACATACTATCGATACATTCACTTAATTCAGAGTTATCGAGTAAAGAAGTACTAACAAGTACTATATTTGAATACAATTATCAACAAACATTGAGGAGGTAGGATAATAAACACCGGATAAAGCAAAGGTGGCATCGTTAAAAGTTTTTAAAAGGGACATCATATTATAATAATCATTCCACATATGCGGAAACAAAGCGAAATCAACATCTTCATTATTAAAAAATGAACACAATGGCATCTCTATATTCATAAGTATCATTAAGCAATTTATAAATAGAGTTCCAATGATTTGGCACATCATTTGAATTTTTTTTTTTTGGATGTAATTGATTGGCCTTGCAGAATCTTCGCCATTTTTTTTTGAAGTGAATCGTGGACACGTAGATAATATATAACACTTCTAATCGGTTGAATTTTTGATTTAAATAGAGTTAAACCATCTTGAACACGTAAACTCAAAATATGACAAATGCATCTAACATGAAACAAATTTGCCGCCAATAGCGGGTTGACAAGTAATTTTCAACAATTCTAAATTAAACATATTAGCGGCGACATTATCAAATGAAATTGAGAAAATTTTGTTAGTTAAATGATACTCGGACAAAACAGTGAATATTTTGCGCGAAATATTCACCGCCGAATTATCAATTCAATGGCAAGTAATTTCCCATATAATTATGGTTATGAAAGGAATCCGTCCAAATATCCGAACATATAGAGACACTATGAGGCAAACTATCAAATATTGAAATTAAATTCAATTTATACTCACCGGCCATTTTTTCAATATCGCGAGTCAATTTATTTCGTGAAATCCTAGACTAGATGGATTAAATGCACCCCTAGTATAATTTTCATAATGATTACTATGTGCATGATTAAAAGGAAGACTCATAACCGAGACAAATTTTGCAAGAAACTTTCTATGACCACTTTCGGTATATTGAAATAAACTAGAAGAACTCGTACCTTGACCGCCGGTAGATGAAAATGAGAAGTTTAGTTGTGTTTGAGAGCTTTCCACGCCATACTTGTCGGGATGCTTCTTCTCCATGTGGTATTTGAGCGACCCGTAGCCTCTATTATTTTTAGAACCGAAGGCGTAATGAGAATTGCAATAATTGTATTGCGCGCGAGATTCGCCGTTGATCGTCTTTTTTGTGAAATGTAAACGAAAGATGGGGGAAACAAACTCCCTCAGTTTCGATTTAGGCGGTGGCATATCATCCGCCCCCTCCTCATTTTCATCCAAATTGACGGTGGCTGACGCTTCTTCTTCATCGGAGCTAGGAAAATCTTCTTCAAAATTGATTTGATTTTGCGAGTTGAAGTTGATTTGGTTATATATGTTCTCAACTTCTTCCGCCGTCATCTCATCGGAAACATAATCTCCGGCAACGACCGAAGATTCTCGTCGAGATCCTCGACCTCGACCTCGATGAGTGGTCCGGCCTAAATAGACCTGACCTTAAGGAAGACCTGGATGGGATGACCCGAGCTGTCTTCCCATGCCAAAAGATAATAATAGTCAGATCTGACCCAACCGAATTTGGCCTCATTTAACAACGTGATAGACATCCCACGGTGTGACCCCAGAAGGAAGAAAGGTCTGAGGAGAGGGATCTCACCTCCATACCAACCTGACCTGACCCAGATTCCCGATCTGGAATTAGTCCTCAGGGAGAACAGATCAGGACTCTAGAGAGAAATAAGGGGGTGATTTGATCCAATATCTAAGTTGGTCAGCTCTTTCCCATAGAAGACTTGAGCTGGCTCTCCCGGGAAAACTATAAATACCCCAGGCTCAAAGTTGAGAGAGGTATGTCTTTCTGGCGCATTCCCTTTCTTGCTCACTAAAACACTCCACACGCTTTCTAACTTAAGCATCAGAGAGATTTCCACCGGAAAACCTCCGGTGGTCCTTTTCTGACATGATTGTGTGTGCAGGATAGGAGGAAGTGCAGGTTTCATGTGTGGTCATATTTTATGGGTGAAACAATTGGTGTCGTCTGTGGGAAGACAATCAGCTAATACGTGAGTTACATATGGCTTCAGACGGTCTACGACAAAATTAGGTGGGGGAGATGGGTGGCACGCCAAGCTCCACCACACCATGGGGCATGCCGCGGTCGACGGGGCCGTCAACGACAAGCCTGGAGGGGGCGAAGCCATCAGTAGCAATTGGACCGTGTACCGTGCCACCCCCCTCTGACGGATTCACGCTAACCAATGGCGGATTGCTAAATGAAACCTTCCTCAAGCAACTGTCTGAACTCATCGGAAAAGCCGTGGAGGTAGCTGTGGAGAAAATTTTCGCACAGATCTCAACACCGTTATCCAACACACAACCAGTTCGGGCAGTTCTGCTAGCGGAAACAGAACCGTTGCGCGGCTAGCGCACGGATCGGACCCCTCTCTAGGACAAAGAAGAACGCTTCTCTACCTCCGACAGTGAGACGTTGAGTCAGGCTAATCCAGGTCTTGCCGAGCAGATGCAAAGCTTGCAAAAAGAGGTAAGAGAATTCAAGAAGAAAATGACGAGCGCTGATACGGTTCCGGCACGGAGAGGCACACCGTTCACTGAGGAGGTCATGAGTGATGACGTGTCGACCTCTTGTAGATATCTGGGCTTTGAGTATAGCGGGACAACAGATCCGTGGGATCACCTGAGCCGCTTCGAAATTGCAGCAGCTGTGCACAAGTTCTCGGACGCAGTCATGTGCCGGGTCTTCCCGATGACCTTCACTAAATCGGCCCAGCTTTAGTTTAGTCAGTTTTCGCCGCGTTCTATCAGCAACTTTGATGAGTTCAGCTCAGCTTTCCTGCATCAGTTCACTAGCTGCAGGAAATACTAGAAAATGCCGCTTGAGCTGTTTAGTTTGAAGCAGAAAGAGAACAAGAGCATGCGTGCTTATATCAATCGGTTTACAAATGCGAAGTTGGAAGTACCGTTGGCATTGGAAGAGCTCCTGGTTAATGCGTTAGCACGGGGGCTCAGGAGAGGAGAATTTTTCCAGTCGCTGGTTGAGAAGCCAGCATTGAAGTTTGGAGAACTCTTAGAAAGGGAAGAGAAGTACGTTACTTTGGAAGAGGCCCTAAAAATCAAGGAGAAAGGAGAGAAGAAGAGAGAGAGGTGTGATAGAGAGGAGAGACCGTCAATAAAGAGATCCAGGCCAGACCTGGTTGGAGGACGACCCCGCTTTGACAAGTACACGCCCCTGGCGACTCCTCAAGGGGAGATCTTGTAGGCTATTGAGAGACATCCTGATCTCAAATGTCCCAAAACCTATTCTCAGAAGCCCAGAAAAGTGAGGTCTGACCGATTTTGTAGATACCATAATGAGTATGGTCACGACATAGACCAGTGTACCCATCTTAAAGATGAATTGGAGAGAATGGTGCAGGCTGGGCACCTCAAAGAGTTCGTGTGGATGAGAAGGGAAGAACCCAGGCCTGACTCTTACACAAAAGGTCGGCCTCAAGAAAACAAGCGTGGTTCAGACAACCGCAGTGCGGGGCGAAGGAATGATCAGGCGCAGGAGGTTCGGGGAGAGATCTTCATGATTACAGGGGGCGAATGGGATGAACATTCCAGACGAACCCAAAATAACTATGTACGAGCTGCGAAGGACCTGACCAGAAAGGGGAAAGAGATCGGACAGATGGCCCCAAGCCCGAATTTTTGTTTTGGTTCAGAAGATGAGCATGAGATTCTAGCCCCCCATATGGATGCCTTAGTCATAACAACTACCATTGCTAACTACAATGTTCGGTGAATCTTCGTGGACACGGGAAGTTCAACAGATATCATGTTTTATGACTGCTTCAGAAAGATGAACTTGGATGTAGAGTTGGAAGAGGTCACTACCTCTCTCGTGGAATTTGTTGGGGGAGCATTGAAACCCCTGGGCGCAGTAAACCTCTTGGTAATGTTAGGGGAAGAACCGTTCAGACAGACCAGGACGATTCGATTCTTGGTGGTGGACGCAGCTTCCTCTTATAACGTTATGTTAGGGAGACCATACCTAAGCAAATTCCAGGAGGTAATCTCGGTCTACCATCTCAGGATGGAGTGGGTGAGGTTCGGGGAGACATATATACATCGCGCCAGACTTATGTAGAGAACATCCGACGGAATGAGGAAGAGAGACAGGCCAAAAGAGCCTGAACAGGAGAGGACCGACCTGAGCAGGCTCCGAGAGAAGTGAATTTTATGACTGTGGAGGTGGTTCCGGGGGATGATGGTCGAGTCCTTCGCGTTGTGATGACCCTCAACCCAGAAGTATTTATAGATTTGGTGGCCCTGCTATGAAGTAGTGTGGACATTTTTGCCTTGTCACCACATGACATCGTCGGCATAGACCTAGAGGTGGCTGAACACCACCTCAACATCAGCCCGACAATAAAGCCAGTAAAACAGAGAAAGCGCAATTTGGGCCCGAGAAGGAAGCCATTATCGATGCAGAGGTGAATAGACTTTTGAAGGCTGGGCATGTAGAAGAAATACAATTACCCGAATAGCTCTCCCACGCGGTCCTAGTGCCAAATACAGAGGAGGAATGGCGAATGTGCATAGATTTTCGTGACCTTAACAAGGCTTGCCCTAAGAGTCATTATCCGCTGCCAAGGATAGACCAGCTAGTTGATTCCACTTCAGGTTGCGAGCTCCTAAGCATGATGGATGCTTCGCAGGGATATCACCAGATCCGGTTGGCCAAGGAAGACCAGAAGCGCGTCAGTTTTATAACCCCAAAAGGGACTTATTGCTACGTAGTCATGCCGTTCGAGCTTAAGAACGTAGGCGCCACATACCGACGATTGGTGGACAAGATGTTCAAAGATCAGCTCAGGCGAAACATGGAAGTCTATGTAGATGACATGTTGGTCAAAATCGTGAAGGCGGCCTCCCACGTGGATGACCTGAGGGAAACCTTTGATACCCTGCGGAAGTATAGGATGAAGCTCAACCCCAAGAAGTGCATGTTTGGGGTAAGAGCTGGAAAGTTCCTAGGCTACATGGTCACGGAAAAGGGCATCGAAGAAAACTCGGAAAAGGTCAGGGCTATCATGGATATGCAACCTCCGAAAAATGTTAAAGAGATGCAATGCTTGGCTGGACGAATAGCAGCCCTGAGCAGGTTTGTCTCGCGTTCGGCTGAGAAGAGTCTTCCATTTTTTCAAGCTTTATGGAAAAGAGATCGGTTCCAATGGGATGACAAATGCCAGGACACGTTTCAAAAGTTGAAGGAATATCTAGCTGGCATGTCTTTGTTGACAAATACTATTCAGGGGGAGCCTTTGATCTTGTATTTATCTGTGGGCAAGCAAGCGGTTAGCACGGTCCTGATTAGGGAGGAAGGAAAAGTGCAGAAACCGGTATACTACTGGAGCAAGGTCTTGCACGAGGCGAAACTGCGTTACGTAGAATTGGAGCGAGCCATGCTTGCTCTTGTCGAGACCGCCCGTAAGCTCCGCCCTTATTTCCTTTCACACAGCGCTGTGGTCAGGACAAATCTACCTTTAAAGGTAGTCATGGATAAACCAGAGGCCTCGGGACTCCTAGTGAAATGGATAATTGAACTCAGTGAGTTCGACATCAGTTTCGAGACGCGAACGACGATTAAAGCTCAGGCGTTGGTGGATTTCATGCAGGAAATGACCAACCCTTCAGAAGAGACGAAGGAATGCACGATCTACACTAATGGTTCTGTTAGCAACCTCGGCTGTGGTGCAGGAGTAGTGCTGACAGATCCAGAGGGGATCACTACAGAGTACGCTATACGCATGAATTACCCCCTCTCCAATAATGCTGCGGAGTACGAGGCCTTGCTGAGAGGGGTACGTATGGCGAAAGACCTGGGCATGGATCGGGTATGTGCAATGGCAGACTCGCAGCTGATATGTAAACAAATAAATGGGGAATTTGAGGCCAGAGAAGAGCACCTGCAAAAATATTTAACCCAATTTCATGAGCTAGAAAAGGGCATGATCTCATTGACAATCCACCAAATCCCCAGGGAAGAAAATGGGCGAGCTGATTACCTGGCCAAGGTAGCTAGTTCAGCAACAGACTGCCAGGAAAGAACAATCACCCTGTTGATGGCATATCGGGAGTTCGGGGAAGAGGAGGTGTATGCTTTAGTGGAAGGTGGACAGGACTGGCGCCACCCTATCAAAAGATATCTGGAAAAAGGAGAACTGCCAAGTAGTAAAGGAGAGCCAAATAAGCTACGGATCTGGTCGGCAAGGTTTTGCATCATAAAGGGAGAGCTGTTCAGAAGGGGATATGGGCAGCCTCTTTTAAAGTGCGTAAGCCAGCAAGAGGGTGCTCACCTTCTAAAAGAGATACATGAGGGGTGCTGTGGCAATCATATGGGAGCGAGGGCCTTGGCTAGTAAGATAATGCGAGCTAGCTATTTCTGGCCATCGCTGCGGAAAGAGGCCGAGGAATTCGTCAAATGATGTGAGAGATGCCAAAAGATGTCCCCTTTGGCTCACCAGCCTACAGAATAACTAATGACGATGAGCTCTCCCTGCCCTTTTGTAAAGTGGGGGATAGATTTGTTCGGACCATTCCCAACGGCTTCAGCCTAGAAGAAATTTTCGATCGTGGCCATCGACTACTTCAGCAAGTGGGTAGAAGCTGAGGCTCTGGCAAAAGTTACTGAGCAAGCAGTGATAGGCTTCATTTGGAAAAACATAGTGTGCCGGTTCGGCATTCCAAGGCTCATGTTCTCGGATAATGGCACCCACTTTATGGGAGCCAAGATTAGAGATTGGTGCGCCAAAATGAAAATTCAGCAACACTCCACATCTGTTTACCACCCGCAAGCAAATGGACAAGTTGAGGTGACCAACCGCATCCTTGTCCAGGGAATCAAGTCATGCTTAGAAAGATCAGGGGGTAAATAGGTGGAGGAGCTAAGCTCGGTTCTCTGAGCCTACCGTACTAATCTTAAAGAGAACACAGGCGAAACCCCCTTCAGCTTGGTCTATTACATGGACGCCGTTATCCCTGCAAAGATCACCCTTGAAACCCACCGTGTACAAAACTTCAACGAGGACCAAAATAACGTGCTAGTGCAGGACGCGCTGGACTTAATTGAAGAAAAAAGAGAACGAGTTGTGGTCAAGATGGAGCATGTACGAGGGCGGGTTCGGGTGACGTATAATAAAAAGGTCCGGAGGAGATATTTCCAGGTGGGAGACCTGGTTTTGCGCAGGGCTGATCTGGGAAGAACAATGGGGAAGCTGGATGCCACCTGGCAAGGGCCTTTCCGGATCACAAAGGTCTTGGAATATACCCCGTACATGGAATATATCGAATTTACGTAAATTTTATGTGTAATATGGTTTTGTAGAACTTATTTATATTAATGATACAGGTTCATTCTTATTTAAACTAATTGTTCCACCCAAAGCCAGGATTGGCTAAGGGCGGATGCCCCATTTTCCTGACCTGATTGTTAGTTTAAGCAAGGATTTGCTAAGGGCGGATGCCCCATTTTCCTGACCTGATTGTCAGTTTAAGCTAGGATTGGCTAAGGGCGGATGCCCCATTTTCCTGACCTGATTGTCGGTTTAAGCCAGGATTGGCTAAGGGCGGACACCCCATTTTTCTGACCTGATTGTCAGTTTAAGCAAGGATTGGCTAAGGGCGGGTGCCCCATTTTCCTGACCTAATTGTCAGTTTAATCAAGGATTGGCTAAGGGCAGATGCCCCATTTTCCTGACCTGATTGTCAGTTTAAGCCAGGATTAGCTAAGGGCGGATGCCCCATTTTCCTCACCTGATGGTCAGTTTAAGCCAGGATTGGCTAAGGGCGGATGCCCCATTTTCCTGACCTGATTGTCAGTTTAATCCAGGATTGGCTAAGGGAGGATGCCCCATTTTCCTGACCTGATTATCAGTTTAAGCCAGGATTGGCTAAGGGAAAGTGCCCCATTTTCCTGACCCGATGGTCAGTTTAAGCCAGGATTGGCTAAGGGCGCCCATTTTCCTGATCTTATTGTCAGTTTCAGCCAGGATTGGCTAAGGGCAAGTGCCCCATTTTTCTGACCTGATTGTCAGTTTAAGCCAGGATTGGCTAAGGGCGAACGACACATTTTCCTGACCTATATGTCAGTTTAAGCCAGGATTGGCTAAGGGCGTACGCCCCATTTTCCTGACCTGATTGTCAGTTTAAGCCAGGATTGGCTAAGGGCGGGTGCCCCATTTTCCTGACCTAATTGTAAGTTTAATCCAGGATTCGCTAAGGGCGGATGCCCCATTTTCCTTGACCTGATTGTCAGTTTAAGCTAGGATTGGCTAAGGGCGGATGCCCATTTTCCTGACCTGATGGTCAGTTTAAGCCAGGATTGGCTAAGGGCGGATGCCCATTTTTCTGACCTGATTGTCAGTTTAATCCAGGATTGGCTAAGGGTGGATGCCCCATTTTCCTGACCTGATTGTCAGTTTAAGCCAGGATTGGCTAAGGGCAAGTGCCCCATTTTCCTGACCTGATGGTCAGTTTAAGCCAGGATTGACTAAGGCGCCCCCATTTTCCTGACCTGATTGTCAGTTTAAGTTAGGGATTGGCTAAGGGAAAGTGCCCCATTTTCCTGACCTGATTGTCAGTTTAAGCCAGGATTGGCTAAGGGCGGATGCCCCATTTTCCTGACCTGACCATTAGGCGAAGCCAGGACGGGATAAGCAAGGATGCCCGGACCCATTTAATTAAGGTATCAGTCAAGCTATGAATCCTAACAGGTCACCCTGGCTGGATTATCCAAAATACAAGTGGATCATAAAACAAGAGTACACAACACAGAGAGCATTCACAACATACTGGAAAATTTCATTAAGCTGCATAATTTTGGTGGATACACAAGCATTTACATAACTACTAGAAAATTGAAGAGCTAACAAACAAACACTAAGCCATCAAAAAGAGAAGGAGATAATCTTCTAGTTGGAGTACAAGATGCGCCTAAGGTGATTAAGTTCACGCTCAGCCGCATGAAGGAGTTCACGATATTTGCTTGCGCGGTCGACAGCAGAGTGCGCCTCACTGGCAGCGGTAGTCAACCAACACACTGATTCAAGAAGATCAGCCTTTTCCTCCTAGAGTTGGCGGTTAAGAAGGCAAAGCTCCGCCCATTCTCGTTTATAAAATCATTTCTTCTGTCTTTTTCGATCCAACTGTTTGCGCATCTGCAAAACTTTCTCGTGCAGCTGGGCTTTCTCATCTACAAGACCAAAATTTTCATTGAAGAAGGAAAGATTTTTCTTCTTGAGGGTTTCAATTTCGAGTGAAGATGAAGAAGCCATGACGAAAGATAAAAAATGCAGGAAAAGGATCATGTATATAAATGATGTGAGCACGTGTATTCCACACCAAGATAGTAATTGGGTTTCCTTAAAATCAGGAAACCCTAAAAGATACATTACAAAACGACAGAAAATATTGTTTCAGAAGTACAGATGCAATTTAAAGCAAGAGAAGGAAAACAAGAGGAGCCGCCCAGACTAGTCTAATTCGCCGCATTCTCATCGCTGCCGCCCAGATCTTTAGCAAACTGCTCCACAGAATCCTCCTCCGACAGATCACTTGATGACACCCCACCAGGTAACTCACCCAGAATAGCAAAGGTCGGGGAGGGAATAGAAGCAGGCAATGCTAGAGTAACGCTTTGGTCTATTTGAGAAGGACTCAGGAGCAGGGGGCCGAAGAAGCTGGAGAACATGCTCGGCAAACTCATGAGTTCCGAGTTGATGAAGACGGTCTCCTTCAGCTGAATAGGAGAAGATGGTGGGCTCAGGATTCCCTTGGATAGGTCTGGTTCGGTCATTGGGTAAGGAGGGATTTTCCTTAAGCCACTATTCGTACGCGTCCAGACCAAGATTGTAGTACACCAAGGCCTCTTGAACCAACAGCCGGTAGATCTCCATAGATTCCAGGAAAGCTCACCTGGTTGCCTCCCTGGTGACTTGGATGAGCCGAAGTCAATCCTCTGAATTCAAGAACTCAGTCCTCCATTCTTCTCGGCCCTTGGCCAGAGCCGCCTCTATCCGGCTGGCCACTTAAGCTCTTGCTTCCTCCTCCTTTTCCCGAGCGTCCAATGCTTCTGCCCAAGCACTTTCTTCTCCTTCCTTGGCTGGCTGCAGTTCAGATTTAACATTTTCAACTCATTCCCACTCTCTCTGCACAGAGCTGTCATCTTCTTGTACTTTCCTTGAAGATGAATGTGCTCTTTTGCCAAATCGGCATTCATGAGAGCACCTCGCGCGTGAGCCACAAAGATGGACCTCTTTTCTTTGGCCTAATTTAAAAAGAGATATCACTTATGACAATTGGAAGATATGAAAGCAATCATCAAAGGAAAGTAAGGAGGTAATTACCTGGCTTCGTCTTGGCATAGTGACTCGATCAGCTCCGGATCAGTCAATTTTTCCAAAGTCTTATGATCTGAAGCAGGGCATTGATCTTGGATGAACTGGATAGCAACAAGTCTGTAACAATCGAGAACGAAGGCATTAGAAAACAGGATGACATTGGGATTCACCACTTTAGCCTCAGACTGAGCTGGCCCCTTGCCAGATCTGGTGCGCTTCCTAGTAAGGCACTCTCATTCCTCCCTTCAATGCACTGTCAGGTCTATATCAGGTGCATGGGAAACCTCATGAAGTTCGGGTCGGGCCCCAGACGACCAACCCGGCTGACCATCCTGGGGTTTCTTCTTAGGGTTAGGAGCATCCTGTTGGGACTCGAGCAACTTGCGCATCATGTTTTCTCACTAAGAATTATAAGGTTAAAGGCCATGCTCACACAAAGATCAAGAGGTAAAGAGCAAAACAAATTCCTTCTTAACATGTTCCCATCTCAGGGGTTAAAGGACCCGTTTCCTCTCGTGTATAGAAAAGCTCCTGGGTGGAAGGGATGAGGAGCTTGGTAAGATCGAGGGCATTCTGGTTCAGGGTGTTAATGATTTTCTTCAACCTGGGAGACCTGTCCCCCATAGGCAAAAAGGCCTGGGTAGGAAGCTGATCAAGAGATTTGGCGGGAAACCCCCAGTCGCCGAAACAGTGCACGAAAAAGAACTTCTTTCGCCAGGACTTATGGGAAGAAGGGCCACCGGTTAAAAAGAGAACGCCAGGGCGAGCGCATAAATAGAAATAGCCGGAGGGAGCATTTTTGACTTGAAATAATGAATAAAATGTCATCGCGATTGGAGTGAGTTCGGCGAGCCTCATCGCTAAATTATAACCTATAATCATTCTAAAAGAATTAGGAACTAGCTAGTGCACAGGAACTTTGTACATATTGGTAATTTCTAAGATAAAGGGGTGAATGGGCAATCATAGCCTCGCCTGGAATTGATCTATAAAGAAGGTCAAATGACCGGCGCGGGGCGAATAAGCCCTTTCCCCCATGCCGGGAGAAATCAACGAAAATTCTTCAGGAATGTGGAATTTGGCCGTCAATTCCTCCACGGTCCAGTCACTGACAATGGAAATTATATTGTCAGGGTGACCAGGGATGACCGGAGCCCATTCGGCGGAGGTATTGGGAGAAGAAGAGGCTGCCGCCGACGAATCGGAAGCAGAACTCAGGTCAAGGGAGGAAGAAGAGGAAGACGGAGCAGCCATGATTTCTAAAAAAGAAAAGGAGAAAAAATATCAGAATAGTACCTGGTGTGTTTTTGAAGCTGACAGGAAACCTTGTGGAGGAAGAAGACGGCGAAGAATGAAGTAATTAGAGAAAGAGCTGTATGGTAAAGAAAATACAAAAGTAAAGAATGAACCGCGGAAGTAGGAGACAAACTTTTGAAATAATATTAAAAATGGGGACGAGATGACACGTATACAATGCACGTCAAATCGTACAGTACCCAAAAAAGCATGTTGGGATTCCCAATCAGTAAAGGACGTCACAGGTCATCCTTAAAGGATACGACCTGATTGAGGAAAGCGGATTTAGCGGGATCCGTGCCTGAKAATTCGAAATTTGAAAAMGCATGAAATTTCAACCGCCCAGCGCGAAATTTTAGGTCRCATGACTCATCCCAACCGCTTGGGGGGGAGGGGGGGACCGGTTGATCCGGCCTAAATAGACCTGACCTTAAGGAAGACCTGGTTGGGATGACCCGAGCTATCTCCCCATGCCAAAAGATAATAATAATCTGATCTGACCCAATCGAATCTGGCCTCATTTAACAATGTGATAGACATCCCCCGGTGTGACCCAAGAAGGAAGAAAGGTCTGAGGCGAGGGATCTCACCTCCATGCCAACCTGACCTGACCCAGATTCCCGATCTGGAATTAGTCCTCAGGGAGAACAGATCAGGACTCTAGCGAGAAGTAAGGGGGTGATTTGATCCAATATCTAAGCTGGTCAGCTCTTTCCCATAGAAGACCTGAGCTGGCTCTCCTGGAGAAAGTCAGAGAAGTATATTGAGGTAAGACAGGGATTAACCCCCAGTCCAGGATAAGCCTGGTCTGGTATGGATGCTCTCGGTGATAATTTTAGAAAGGACAGGATTAAGACAGATCAGGCATTCTGTTCTCCCCTAAGGGAATA
Organism: Phtheirospermum japonicum; assembly: GCA_014905375.1. Taxonomy (NCBI): domain Eukaryota; kingdom Viridiplantae; phylum Streptophyta; class Magnoliopsida; order Lamiales; family Orobanchaceae; genus Phtheirospermum; species Phtheirospermum japonicum. Next base: position 211,308 of record BMAC01001167.1, on the reverse strand, counting down.
AGTGGGACCACTTGTCACAATTGGTTGCGTAAGGGCCCGAGATTCGCAGCTTTTATTTCCTAGATCCTGGATGGGGTCCCCGCTGGGAAAACTATAAATACCCCAGGCTCAAGGTTGAGAGAGGTATGTCTTTATGGCTCATTCCCTTTCTTGCTCACTAAAACACTCCACACACTTTTTGACTTAAGAATCGGATAGGTTTCCACCGGAAAACCTCCGGTGGTTCTTTTCTGACGTGTTTGTGTGTGCAGGATAGGAGGAAGTGCAGGTTTCAGGTGTGGTCATATTTTCTGGGTGAAACAACGAGAAGAGGTTGGAGTGTTGGTATTGGCATTACGGTAAGAGCTTGCCATAGTGATATTATATAATAGAATTAAATAAAACGAGATTACGAAGAAATAATAAGAATATTATTGATAATATTATTTTTTGCACAAATTAGAAACTTGACTTCTTTAAACTTGAAAATATAAGAGAAGAAGAAGAATAGTAGAGATGAATTGGTGTGAGGATTGGTGTTGGAGAGTGGGGTATTTATAGGTGTCAAAATATACAAAAAAAAATAGCCGTTGTAAACCGGCGATTAACCACGGTTAAACCGCCCAACGACTATTTTCATTTGAATTTGAGTCGTTGATCTTCAACGGCTAGTTGATCTCAGCTGTTGATTATCAACGGCTATTAACCGCGGCGGTTAAACCGCCGGCGAATTTTTCTTTTTAATAGGTTAACTGCCGGTTAACCGCGGCGGTTAAGGTTAACGGTTTGGTTAACCGTAACCTAACTGCCGGAACCGGTTGACGATTACGATTTTAACCGTGACCATCGGTCAACGGTTAACCGTAAGGTATCGGTCAACTGGTTATGAACCGGTGGTTAACCGCCAACCGGTTCAACACCACTACTTTTATATGCACTAATATTTTGTGTGTTTGTCGTTTAGCTCTAGAATCTAAATAAATATTATTTCGGTGTCAGGGATATTTCTTACAATCGGATAATTGGAGAGATACCGTACAATATTGGCTTTTTACAAGTAGCTACGCTGTAAGTTTTTATTTATTTATTCTGCGTATGGATGATAGTGAAATGTTAATGTGAATGATTTTGCTTGGATAGGTCATTACAAGGTAATATATTAACTGGAATGATTCCTGAGGTGATGGTCTAATGCGAGCCCTTGCTGTGCTTTTAAGTAATTCATTTATTTGTTAGTTTTTGTTTTACTCTAACAAATTTAGAATCAAATGTGGAAACTTTTTGCAACTTTAGTTTTCAGGGATTTAAGTGAAAATTAGTTGGACCAGTTATATGTTCGCACCGAGTAACAGTAAGAAAGATGTGAGTTAGATTTAGATCACGCATCGTTGAATATTTCTGGATTTTAGGCTTGTACATTGAACTTGTAATGCTGGAATATGTTTGCATATACTTTTGGTGATTTTTATTTCAATATTTTTGAACATATTGATTGGATTGGTGTTGGTTTCGTTATTTGAATTGATGCATGACTTTTGTTAAATGTTACTAGTATTTGGTATTGTTTGCAACAACACGGGGAATAAGAAATTCAAACAAACATGCATTTTATCTTCTATGTAGCGACATAATTACGACAAAATATATGAAAATTATATAGCGACGGACTCGCGACGGATACATGTTTTGTCACTATCCGTTAATATTCTGTCGTGAGATAGCGATGAAAATGTTTGCTGACAAGGACATTCCGTAGCAATTCTGTCGCGAATACCTTTCGAGTTCCATCGCTATTCCGTCGCAAATTAGCGACGAAAATAATAATCTATTGGCAAACCTTTAGCGACTAGGAGTTTTGTTACGGAATTTTTTGTTGCTATTTTGTCGTTATTCTGACACTAGATGCTTTTAGCGACATAACTTTTCGTCGCTAAATTGAAATTTTGCCATGTCCTTGAGCAGAAGAACAATTGAGCAGAAGAACAAGCTGGGTCTCAAGGACCGTGGCTCAGTGCCGCAACTCAGCGCTCCTTTTCGGCTGCCATGAAAGCAATATTCATTGATTGTCATCCGATTACTTGATTCAACCACGTGCGCCTAGTAATACGGTACTGCTTCTTTTTTCTCTTTTTCTTGGGTCAAAGTTCGTATTTTTATGGGTGTTCGTGATCGTACCTAGGTTATTTGAATTGATAATTGTGATGGATTAGTTTTGGGCGTTTTGTAATATATTGAGGTTCTTATGTCTGTATTCTATAAAATCAAATCTTTTGTTTGTTTTTTTAAATTTAATTATCAATTTTAGGATATCATTTTTTTGTTTTGTTTTTTAAATACGATAGGAGATTGCTTTTTTGATTTCATTTGAATATCCTCATATAATTAACTTTGAACATTTCAATATATTGATACCTCAAACATGTGAGTTCATTGGATTCAATTTACTTTCTGTTGTATGAAAAGTGTAATAAAATAATTTTTATAGCCCATCTTGATAAATCTATCTATCTATCTATATATAAAAAGAGAGGTCTGGAGAGAGAAAAAAATATGAGTGGGAAATAGAAAAAATGGCCACGTAAATGCCATGTAAGATTATTTTCTTTTTTTAATTATGTAGGAATTTCCTTAACATAATTGTGATAGATACCTTATTTAATATTAATCATGATTTGGTTTCTTTTTTTAATTAAAAACTTACCTAGGATTAGTTTTCTCTTTTAATTATGAAGGAATCTTCTTAACATAATTAGGATATATACTCTAATTAACATTAAAAATAACAAGAACTTGTATTATACGCCATGTAGGATTATTTTTTCTTTTTTTAGTTATGTAGGAATTTTCATAACATAATTATGATGGATATCTTATTTAATATTAATTA
>BMAC01001167.1:120110-196143 GCA_014905375.1 Phtheirospermum japonicum | reverse complement strand
GTTTTTCTTTTCATTTGAGCCCTAAAAAAGAATTTTCGAGCAAACATACCCGGGACGCCCTTGGGAAAGGCGTCCCGATCCAAAAACACAAATTTTTTTTGAAAGTATATTATTTTGGCAATTTTGAATGAAAAAAGTATTATTTATTTAATAAACCCTTGGATTTATGGGTAATCTTTTTATATTGATATTGATAATCTTCGCATGTGATTGTGGTTTATTACTTAAAATGTTGAGGTCTATTTCACGAGTTATGCAAAGTGTCGTGAGCGCATAAATTAATTGAAATAAAAGTAATTGGTCCAGTTTTTTGAAGGGCTCCGAAATTCTTTTTTCTGTTTTCTTTTTTCTCCATAACATAAAGTGAATGATTATTGTGTAGCAATTATTAATTTTAAATATTGATTATACTTGGTCTTAAACATTTAAAACTTGCTTGTTGAAATTATTTTAGAATCATGCCGAATAATGGAAAACGGAAGGTAAAATTGGGTGTCATTTGCATTCTTGACTACATTCTTAACTACATCTCGACGAAGAATGAAGTTTTTTTGTTTGACTTTTAGTTTAGAGAATAAGTTTATTTATTTGTACATTTCTATTTAAAATAGATATGTATTAGAAAATATATTTTGTTTGTTGTTGCTTAGAACACCTTGTGATTTGTAAATTTGTAGCTTATAACATCTAGTGATTTGAAAATTTACAGGCTGATTATAAATGTTATAATAAATTATAAATTTAAAAAGAACAAATTATTATTTATTTTCTAAAAATGGCACTTTTCCTGTAAATTAATATTACAACATGTACCGTCATATAATGGTTACATATTTGTCACTTAAAATAACTCGTTTGTGATGATTGACACGTCACCATATAAACTCATCTAATAACAATATATTTTGTCATTATATGTTTCCCTTAAATCATCATCGAACACATATCTTGCATGATAATTATAATATTCATCACATATTGCTATTTTTTTATGACACATGTCATCACCTTTCATAATAATACTGACACATTGTTTTATCATTGTATTTACATATGTTCATTGACGACCAATATTTTGTCACTATAAAACAACACTAGTGCAGAAACTACATATCCAGAAGGGTAATTCTGCCTATCCAGAACGCCTTTCTGTAGCTTCTGTAGTGACATAGTTCTGGATTGGCAGACTTTCTGAACGCCTTTTTTTACCCTTCTGGATTGGCAGACTTTCTAGAAGGGCAAAAAAAAAAAACTGTTCTAGAAAATAATTTTCCTGTTCTAGAATGGTACCATCCTATACTTATCCGCCACTTTCCAGATCGGCTTTTTCAAATATCGTTCTGGAAAGTTGCACTTTCCAGAACGGTATTTTAAAAAAACCATTCTGGAAAGTATAACTTACCATAACGGTATTTGAAAATACTGTTTTAAAAGTGCAACTTTCCAGAACGGTTTTTGGAAAATACCGATCTGGAAAGTATAACTTACCAGAACGGTATTTGAAAATACCATTCTGGAAAGTGCGACTTTCCAGAACGGTTTTTGCAAATACCGTTCTGGAAAATCCATTTACTAGAACGGTTTTACAAAAATTACCTTTTAGAAAGTTTAGAAAACTAAAAAAAATAAAATTAAATGAAAGTAGGAATACACCAAAATCAATAATAATAAATATTGTGATTATATTAATTATATCACCAAATTTCAATAAAATCTAGGACAAAGCAAACTAAAACTAATATTAATATAATAATATTTTTTATTCAACTATATGAAATCGGTGCAAATTATATGAATTATATTATATTCGACAAATGTTTAATGCAAATTGCGACAATCGGTGCGTTATTATAAGTCAATGAATATTTTCACTATAATTATATTTGTCACTGAAAGTCAAATGTTTTGATGACAAAATAAGATTTTATCATTTAAAATCGTAACATACGGTGATAATGCGCACCTTTAGATGACAAAATTTTGATAACATATTTGACGAATTAACTGTCACCAAATTGTATAACATATGATGACTGGTGCAACCTGATCTGATGATAGGCTGTTAAAACAGCTTGGACAAGTTGGGACAGACCTGGTTGGGACGACCTGAACTAGTGACCTTAGAAAAGGGAGAGATAAGGTAGAAGACGAGCCTATAGCCTGATAAAGACTGTCCTGACCTCATTTGGAGCCTTGGATAAGGTTTCAAGAGATCAGGTCAGGAATTGGGAGAACTTAGCGACAAAGTTAATTTGTCCTCTGGAAGGAAGCATCCAGGTCAGGTCATCTTGAGTAACAGCCCGAGATTCACGAGTTTTCTGTTTCCGAGATCCCGGAAAGGCCCCACTTGGTGAAAACTATAAATATCTCTACCCCAAGCTGAGAGAGGTATGACATTCTAAGCATTCTTCTCCTGATTTTGCTTACTCCGATCTAAAATGCTTAACTGGCTTAAGCATCGGAGAGGTTTCCACCGAAAAACCCCGGTGGTTCTTTCTAACGTGTTTTTGGTTGGAGCAGGGTGGGATATTCTCAGGGAAGGAGCAGGTTGGCGTAATTTTCAGGGTGAAACAATTGGCGCCGTTTGTGGGAAAGTTGAACAAAGCTAAGACGTGAGAAAGAAGTATGGCATCAGACGGACTCAGGCAAAACCTGGTGACGGAGATGGGCGATACGTTAAGTTCTGCTACGCCAACGGGCATGCTGGAGATAGCAGGACCATCGGCAGCAACTAGGCCGAGCACAACGCAATCCCCTCTAGGAGGAGCCTAGCAAGCAGAATGAGGATCGCTAAATGATTCCTTTTTGAGGCAATTATCCGACCTTATCGGAAAGGCAGTAGAGGTGGCGGTGGAAAAGGAATTTGCCGAACTTTCGTCGCCCCTCTAAGGTAAACCAGCCGCCAGAGACGGATCCACCTCGGACGGCCCGGCATATGGCCAGAGCTCCCCCTCAGGATGACGAACAGAGCCTTTTTGCTTCAAAAGGCAAAACTTCAAGCAAAACCAACCCAGACCTCACCGAGCAGATGTAAAATCTGTAACGAGAAGTCAGGGAAGTGAAACAAAAGATAGCGGGCACGGGTGCGGGCCAGGCACAGTGAAGCACCCCATTCATGGAGGCGGACATGGGGGATGATCTCACAACTTCTTACCATTCCTTGGGCTTTGAATACAACGGGACAACAGATTCGTGGGATCACCTCAGCCAGCTCGAGATTGCAGCTACCTTGCACAAGTTTTCTGATGCGGTCATGTGTCGGGTCTTCCCCACAACCTTCACGAAGTCGGCTCAGCTCTAGTTTAGCCAGTTACCTCCGCGTTCCATAAGCAACTTTGATGAGTTCAGTTCTGCATTCCTGCACCAGTTCACCAGTTGCAAGAAATATCAAAAAATGCCACTGGAACTACTCAGTTTGAAGCAAAAAGAAGGAAAAAGTTTGTGTGGATATATTAAGTGATTTAAAGATGCCAAGCTGGAGGTTTCATCAGCGTTCGATGAGCTCTTGGTCAATGCCTTGGCTCAAGGGATCAAGAAGGGGGAGTTCTTCTAATCGTTGGTAGTTAAGCCAGCACTGAAACTTGGAGAGCTCTTAGAGAGTGCAGAAAAGTACATCCACTTGGAAGAAGCCTTGAAGATAAAAGACGACGGAGAGAAGCGGAGTGAACGACCTGACAAGGAAGATTGGACACAAATGAAGAAGCCCAAGACTTAACTTGTAGGAGGTTGTCATCGGTTTCATAGGTATACACCTTTGGCTTTGCCTCAGGGAGAAATTATGCAGGCAATCGAGCGACATCCCGACCTCAAGTGGCCTAGAACATATTTCTAGGAGCCAAGAGAGGAAAATTTTGATCGATTCTGTTGATATCACAATTAATATGGCCATGACACAGATGAGTGCACACATTTGAAAGACGAGATAGAACGGATGGTGCAGGCGGGACACCTCAAGGAATTCGTACGGGCAAAGAGGGAAAGGATCATATTTGACTCCTATAAAAAGGACCAGTACTAGACCAGACAGGGACGAAGTGGTGGTCGTGCAAGTACACGAAAGGAGAGCCAATCTCAAGAAGTGCGAGGGTGAAATCCTAATGATCACAAGGGGTAAATTGGACGAGCATTCTCGGCAAACCAGAACAGTTGTGTACGGGTTGCGAAAGACCTTACTAGAAGAACGCGTGAAGTTGGACGGTTGGCACCGAGTCTAAATATTTTCTTTGGGTCAGAAGATGAGAATGGTATTCTAACCCCACACATGTATTCTAACCCCACACATGGATCCGAGTCTAACTACAACGTGCGACGGATCTTTGTTTACACAGGAAGCTCAGCAGATATTATTTTTTATGATTGCTTTCGGAAGCTGGATTTTAATGTGGAGTTGGAAGAGGTCACAACCTCACTGGTAGGCATTGCGGGGGGAGCCCTGCGACCCCTGGGAGCAATAAACCTCCTGGTTACGCTAGGGGATGACCCGTTTAGGCAAACCAGGTCAGTGTGTTTTTTTATAGTGGCTTCAGTATTGGTCGATTCCATTATATATGAATAAATACAACAGATGAAATCTATTGGGTAGAGAATACCTTGCACATGCAATCGCATTGAACGTTGCTTTGGTTTCTTCAAGCACTATAAATGCTTTTTTATTTTCAACCAATCGTTTGGTTTGTTGTTCAGCTTCGTCTTGATGTCGGATCTGTGCTTTCGTACAATTGTGATGAAAAAAACCACTCTCAGCGCCTTTCTGTAACCCAACGTGTACCAGGAGTATGTTGGTCAATTCCCACGGTAAATTAGACACTCACACCAAACAAACGCAAGATAAGGTAATTTAATCCTGGCTGCATTGAGGTCTGAAGTGTAGTTTTTAGTGGTTTTGGGAAATTAAAGGTTCTATTGGTTTGGTATTATCGGAATTTGATTCAATGTGTTTCAAGTTTGGAAAATAACAGGAAAATAAAAATAAAGTAATAAACCTAATTAAACTAAACTAGAAATTGAAATTTCATGTTGGTAGGGTGCCTCGCCGTATGCCTCAAATATGAAAATGCAAGCAAAATTGAAAATTTAGCAAGAACAAGCAATGTTTCACCAAGTACAAGCATGCAAGCACAATGTACAACAATACATAAAAACTCAAATAATGCAAATAAGCAAAAACTGAAAGCATGAATGGATAAAGCAATGAAAATAGACGGGAAAGTTTAAAACTTTATGAAAAATAACAAGCAACAAAGAGTAGATCTAGGATTTAAGAATGAAACAAGGCATGAAAATAAGATTTAAAATAAAGCATGTGAAAAACTCAAAATCAAGACAATCAAAGACCCGATCTATGATATAGACGTGTCACTAATCTAGATTCCATAGCCAATTCTTAAGATCTAACATGAATTCAAGGTGCTAAGACAAAAGGCATAAAATGAAGAAAAATGCATGAAACATATGAAATTACGTGAAATTAAACGATCTAGGCTTCAATCTATGATCTAGTTGTGTCACTAAACTAGATTCCATGGATGATTCAAAAGATCAAGCAACAATTCTAATAGCTAAGGCAAAAGGCATAAAACAAATGAAGAACAAAGCATGAAATTTAAAGAAAGTTTACTAGAATTAAAAGAAGAATCCAAAAGCTTGATTGAATTATAAGGAATTAAAAATCCAAGGGAGTACTTGAATCCTTCTTGAGCTTACAAACCCAAGGCAATGCTTGAAATTAAATCTAGAGAGGGAAATTAATCCCAAACCCAAGCTTGGGTTAGGAGGAGGTGTTGTTTTCTAATGGAAGGAGTTTATCTATTTATACAAACTAATTAGGGGTAAATTGGTCAATTATCACTTGTAAGCTTGGATTTTTCCATATTTGACCAAATTTGACCCAAAATGGTCTAACTAGACCATTTGGGTCGATATGGCTTGGTATGGCTCGGGTGTTGGGCGAGATGGCTCGGAGCTGGGCGAGCTGGCTCGGCGGCTGGGCGGGAGTGCTCGGCCGATGTCAGTAGTTGTGGGCAGGACTGGGCGGGCGTGGCCGGGCGGGCTCGGCAGGCTTGGCGCGCGGGCGTCGACAGCGCTCGGCAGTGCGTGCGCGCGTGTGCTGGGCGCTGCGCTTGGATACTGAGTAACCTAGTGTCGAAACACGTACCCAGTGTCAGCCGTGATTCTTCAAATCGAGGCCCAATTTCGCTAAAACTCCACTCGTACGCCCACAATCGACTATATCCAGACTAGAATACTTCAAAATACCATAATTAAACATAAAATTAATTAATTAAACCCATTAATCCATATTATGTATAAAATCAAAGAAAAACACAAAAAAAAAAATGAGAAAACAAACGAAAAACCTAATAAAACTCGAATCAAAACTACTAAAAAATGACACTAAAACCTAATTAAAAATACGAGAAAAACACCACAATTACATGCAAAACAACTACCCCACACTTATCGGTTTGTTCGTCCTCGAACAACGAAAAGAATCAAGAATGTACATGCAATGAACATTATGTAAAAAGAAAAATCCTTGTGCTTATCCTTATTAATATTATGGGATTATCAACATAAACTCGCTATCGTCAAGAATTCCTCGTATTACTCTTTCTCAAATGTAAGCCAAATTAATGGCTTCCTCTAAAAGGTAATTTTGGGGGTGTTCGCTCAATACGCTCAAGTGTATATAGGACGTGTTTACGCTCAAGTCGATCAATACATGCACCTTTGTCAAGATCTCACAAATTGGACTCTCGAGATTTCTCATAGTACATGACCAAATAAGAATCGAAAGAGGTCCTTATTATGGGTTGTTATGTTGGCTCTTTGGTAAGGTATGGAGCATATGGATATAGTGGCTAACACATGATCAAACGTGATCAATAACTCAAAAAATCCTAATTTCTTACACCCGAAGCTTATAATCACTTCACCTTTCCCAAATTCACCAAACTCTCATTCGAAACCCTTTCGTATAATCACACGCTTTTCCGACTTTATTTCACAACACTTAGAAGCTTTTTGAATTTTATTCTTTTTACTAAACATAACCTTTTTGAATTAGGTTTTTTATTTGAACACACGCTTTATCACTTTTCGTGATTTGTGTTGGAGTATTCTTCTTCTTCTCTCTCTCTCTTTTTGTATAAGTAACTCAAAACCCGAAACCCACAATTTATTTCCCACACATCTCTTGTCAACTAACAATAAACTCTCCAACCTCACAAATTACGAAGATACAAGAGCTAAAATCAAGCTCGGCTAACAAGAAATAGGATAGAGGCTCTAGGGGGCTCATTTGGGATTTTTAAGCAGCTTACATATATGGATATGGCCGGCAACAAGGGTAATATATGTGCCTCGAGGCCATTTTTGAATTCAATCATGTACGAGCAAAATCAAACCTCCTCAATGAAATTTCCATCAAAATGCAAGCAAGCCGATAAATCACACAAGGCTACTCACTAGTTTGCACCAAATATGGGAGCAAAATCCAAAGAGTTTTTAGAGCTTTGCAATCTTTTCACGAGAAAATGTTGATTATATATATAGGCGGGTTTTGGATGAAGCACAAAAATTTAACTCTTTACACAAGAGGCCATAAACATGCAAAAATCCTACAAGTAAACTATTCAAACTTTCAAGCATGTGGAGTTTTTCACAATGTAATAAAGACATAAATGACATAAAAATCGACTTAACCATATAAAAGCGCAAATAGTAAGCACCACATCACCAAGAATGCGTCACTTCGCCAAGGCTCGAGTTAAGAACAACAAATAATGCTTGACAAAAATCGGGACCCTAACCACCTACCCACCCCACACTTAAACCATGCATTACCCCCATTTTAATGAAAACCAAGTTAAAGGAGGGGGAATAGAAACTTCCTTAACCGAGCGAGTTTTGGTCGAACTCGGTGAGGTCCACCTAGGTATCTAAGCAATCCAAGTAAAAATCGAGCATGGCTAGTATCTCCCGGCTTCATGAACGCTACTCACTTATCCAATCGTCCAAGGTTGAAGTCGGAAAACAACACCCTATACAAGAAAGTCACACGAAATTAAAAAAAAAATCCAAGAAAATATGTACACGAATCTCAACAAAATATTTTTTTTTTGTTTTTCAGTTTTTCAAATGTTTTTGGATTTTCATTTTAAGAAAAAAGAAAGAAAGAAAATACAAGAAATAAAAGAGAAGAACTTGGGTTGCCTCCAAGGAAGCACTTGTTTTACGTCATTAGCTCGACGTAATCCCTTTTTGGTCAAGGCGGGAAGATAATGGGAGTGTCCACCAAAATAATCTCCTCCTTGTCGGGAGGATCCACTCTTTCGAACTTCCTTGGCGCATTGCATAGCTCAAATAAGATCCGCCAAAAAGACAAACATCCCAAGCGGGCAATTGACACTCATCTCGGCTAGGTCCTCGGGTGGAATGGTGGTTTTGAAGTGCCCCGATGACTCATCAAGGAAGCAAAAAGAATATTGGCCGGTTAGCTTGTTCAATCTTTTATCAAAAAATGGGGGAGGGAAATGATCTCTCTTGGTTGCCACTTTCAACTTCTTAAAATGAATCAACGTCCTCCAACCCATTGTAGCCCTTGTGGCCAACGACCCTCCTTCTTCATCTTCAAGAACTAATAAGCCGCTCGTCTTGGGCACCAAATCAATGGGTTTTACCCACTCGCTTTTGGATATCACGAACATCAAGCCCTCCAATAACAACCTCCTCATCCCGGCTCTCACCATATCTTCAAGACTCGAATTCAAAGGGCTAACTCCCTCAACCACTCCCGGTATCCAATCAATAGCACTCTGAAGAACATCAAGCCCTTTAACCATCCTCTCCTCCATATCTTCTCGATCGAATTTACAAGGATAATGATCAACTTGCTCTCCACTTCCTCCTCAAGATAATCGTGAATTTTTTCAATCTTATCATCAATAACCCCCACCTCCCCCTCTAAAAAGTTTTCGTTGCCCTCAACGACACATCGAGAATCATTTACACAAAAATCGGGGTCACATAGAGGCACAACGGACTTATCATGTAGAACAAGGATCTCATCGTCACAACATCCGTCAATATCGAAGTTCGGGCCAACCACCTCCTCATTGGTCTTTTCCTCCATATAAGCTCGCTCGACTATACCTTCGATCATGTCTATGTATATCCGACCGATAATAGAATTTTTTGAAAGAGAAGGCAAAGTGAGGTCCACGGGGTGGAATCAATAAGAGTAAGAACGCTCGGAATTGAAAACACCTCCTTCTCCAACGGCGAGATGACCTTATTATCAACCACCCCACACTTATTGAGGAAATTATCGAGTGAGTCTGACGCTACGGGAAAAGATTGCATAGCGAGCATGAGGGTCGGATAGGAGGGTGGGGTAGAATCATTCACCGGGACAAGTGGGCCCACGTGAGGAGTAACAAGAGGATTATGAGTCGGCGGTGGAGCAAATGAAGGCATAGCACAAGCGGGTCCCGCATGATATCCATAACCCCCATACACGGTCTCCGAACAAGGCATCGACAAGTTCGAAGAGGGAAGGGAAAGGCAAGACTCGGTATCATGACCACATGTTCCACACCATGCACATCCCACAAAAGGTCTGTTAACATCTCTCATAGTGCGGATGGGGGGGCCACTTTCGATATTGTAGCTCGGACCTCCAAACGACGCATAAGCCTCATGATCTTTAGCGGATAGGGTTATGCGGGTCCCAAAATTGAGATTCGAAGTAAGAGGACCTCCACCCGGGCCGGGATTCCCAAAGCCACCATTATACATATTTGGATAGGGAGTGGGAGCACTATAGCCACCATATGGAATCGATGTTGGTGTATGCATATTCGGAAAGTGATTGGAAGCACCATATCCTCCATACGGAGTGGAATTCGGAGTTTTGTTACGAACAATCCTATTTGGATTAACGAATCCTCCATCATACATGTTCGGAAATTATGTAGTAGGGGCTCCGTAACCTCCATACGAACCGTTTGAACCCAAGGAGCCGCTCGACCTAACATGGTTTGCACCATGCCGTCCCATGTTTGGTTGACCATAGCCGAATCCACCATTGGCAACGTGGTTTGCACCATGCCCTCCCACGTTGCCAAATCCATTATACATCCCATTCCCAACATGGTTTGCACCATGCCCTCCCATGTTGGGAATGTATCCACCATAGCTATAAGAACCTTGCATACTAAACAAAAATGCCAAATAACAAAGAAAGTTAAAAACACAATGAAACTACAAGAAAATCGAAAGCCTTAACCAAGCCGAGTCGCAACGGCCCCATTTTGTTGTGTAATTTTTAGTGGTTTTGGAAAATTAAAGGTTCTATTGGCTTGGTATTATCGAAATTCGATTCAATTGAAGGATTCAATGTGTTTCAATATTGGAAAATAAAAGGAAAATAAAAATAAAGCAATAAACCTAATTAAACTAAACTAGAAATTGAAATCGCATGTTGGTAGGATGCGCCGTCGTATGCCTCGAATATGAAAATGCAAGCAAAACCGAAAATTTAGCAAGATCAAGCAATGTTTCACCAAGTACAAGCATGCAAGCACAAGGTACAACAATGCATAAAAACTCAAATAATGCAAATAAGCAAAAATTGAAAGCATGAATGGATAAACCAATGAAGATAGATGGGAAAGTTTAAAACTTTATGAAAAATAACAAGCAACAAAGGGTAGATCTAGTATTTAAGCATGAAACAAGGCATGCAAATAAGATTTAATATAAAGCATGTGAAAAACTCAAAGTCAAGACGATCCAAGACCCGATCTACGATCTAGACGTGTCACTCATCTAGATTCCATAGCCAATTCTTAAGATATAACATGAATTCATGGTGCTAAGACAAAACGCATAAAATCAAGGAAACATATGAAATTACGTGAAATCAAACGATCTAGGTCTCAATCTATGATCTAGTTGTGTCACTCAACTCGATTCCATGGATGATTCAAAAGATAAAGCAACAATTCTAATAGTTAAGGCAAAAAGCATAAAACAAATGAAGAACAAAGCATGAAATTTAAAGAAAGCTTACTAGAATTAAAAGGAGAATCCAAAAGCTTGATTGAATTGCGAGGAATTAAAAATCCAAGGGAGTACTTGAATCCGTCTTGAGCTTACAAACCCAAGGCAAAGCTTGAAATTAAATCTAGAGAGAGAAATTAATCCCAAACCCAAGATTGGGTTGGGAGGAGGTGTTGTTTTCTAATGGAAGGAGTCTATCTATTTATACAAGCTAATTAGAGGTAAATTGGTCAATTATCACTTGTAAGCTTGGATTTTTCCATATTTGACCAAATTTGACCCAAAATGTTCTCACTAGACCATTTGGGTCGATATGGCTCGGTATGGCTCGGGTGTTGGGCGAGATGGCTCGGAGCTGGGCGAGCTGGCTCGGCGCTGAGCGGGAGTGCTCGGCCGCTGTCGGCAGCTGTGGGCATGACTGTGCGGGCGTGGCCGGGCGGGCTCGGCAGGCCTGGCGCGCGGGCGTCGACAGCGCTCGGCAGTGCGTGCGGGCGTGTGCTGGGCGCTGCGCTCGGACACTAGGTAGCCCAGTGTTGAAACACGTACCTAGTGTCATCCGTAATTCTTCAAATCAAGGCCCAATTTCGCTACACACTCGACTATATACAGACCAGAATACTTCAAAATACCTAAATTAAACATAAAATTAATTAATTAAACCCATTAATACATATTAAGTATAAAATCAAAGAAAAACACGAAAAACAACAAAAATGAGAAAACAAATGAAAAACCTAATAAAACTCGACTCAAAACCACTAGAAAATGACACTAAAACCTAATTAAAAACACGAGAAAAACACCACAATTACATTCAAAACAAGTTCCAATCAAAGACTTTAAACAAGACGCAAATTCAATCATAACATTCTAATCCTATCAAAGATCCTACTTGGCATCAATGGGGAAGAAATGACACAGAAAATCGTATATGAAAAATTGCCCAAATTCTGTGTGGAGTGTAAGCATCTAGGCCATGAAAAATAATTCTGCTATATCAATGATAGTCTGACTAGGTCCCTGGCTAATGAAAAGGAAGAGGATAATGTTGGAGAAAAGGTAAAGCAGCACACCACTGAGGGCCAAAAAAATAATAACAAGGGTAAAGATGCTATGACTGAAGTTTGGATTGAAAAAAAGAACTCAAAAAATCAAAGAAGAAACATTCCTGGTGCAAAAGGTATTATGATTGGGTCTCCAGTTAAAAACAAAAAATCTGAAAACAATGATGACACCAACAGATTCTCTGTGCTTGCTGAGGATACTGAAATTGTTAATATGGACCAAGGATCAAATGTAGCATCTACATCCTATGCTGTGCCAAATGAAACTGCTCCAAATCAACTCACGGCCTCAACACCTATCCAGGATGATACTGAGGAGCAGACAACTCTAGAGGAACCAAACACTGAAACCTCAAATTCAGAGGTTAATTCTCAACTTAACAAAGCTCCCTGTGAAGTTAACACTACAAGCAACAAATCAAATTAAAACCCTACATCTGAAGAGGCCTCCAAGTTAAATTCATCTACAGAAAATTCCTCCAGCCCTTTGAATGCTGAAGACACTGAGTGTCCCATAGTCAACCAAGTTACTAAAAACTCTAAGGATCTAACTCTGAACTCAGCTGAACATGATCGCACATTAAACTCAGGAGCAACTCTACTTCCTTAGGAAGCTATCCATACTGTTCTCATTGGATCTTTAGATGTTCAAGTTGCTGAAAGCACCAAAACAAGAACACCCCTTCAAAGTTTTACAGAAGATGAATCTGTTGATCTCAAGGAACAGGCCTTACATAGAAGGGGCAAGTCTATTGAACCTGTGATGGATGAATCTACTCTTCTTCATGCACCTACAATCCAACCACCCAAAAATAAAAAGAACAATAAGGCTGGAAAAAGCTAGAACCACCAGAGCTGCTACTCAAAAATGATCACACAAGCATTAATTTGGAATGTCAGGGGAATTGGCAACTCTCCTACTCAAAGAAATTTATATCAGCTGTGCAAACAACATCAAATCAAGATCTTTGTAATTCTTGAACCAATGGTTGAATTCCAACTTGAACTCTTTTGTAAAAGATTAGGATTTACCTCTGCTGTTTCCAATAGCAATAACAAAGTGTGGATATTTGTGGTTGAAAACCTTGATATTCTTATCCTGCATAACCATAACCAATTCCTACACTGTCAAATAACCTCAAACCTCTGGTCTAAACCTCTTTTATTCAATGGAATCTATGCTGGACACATTTGAATTGTTAGAAAAATTCTTTGGGATCAACTGATTGACATTTTTGTAACCTCCTCTGGTTTCCCCTGGTTAATTGGGGGGGAACACATTGAAGATATTCAGGGGGGCATTTCTAATAGAGTTGATCATATGATTGATTTTTCTGGGATGGTGTCTGTTAGTGGTCTCATTGATGGAGGGTATGTGGGTGATCCCTTTACCTGGTGTAGACAACAACTCAAAGAAAGATTAGATAGAGTCTTTTATTCCTATGATTGGACCTCCCTCTTCCTTATTACCTCAGTTCACCATTTACACAGAGTTTGGTCTGATCATGCACCTTTGTTAATTAAATTTGGGCCTAGGGCTAGGATTCAACCTCCTTTCAGACTGCATTAAAGCCTATTCCTTCAAATTGTGGTGGAGATTCAGATTACAAAAGTCTCTTTGGGCTAATTTTCTTAGAGAAAGATATTGTGGCAATTTATATCCTGGAAATACAATCACTTCTGTCCATAATAGCCCCTGCTGGAAAAGACTGTGTAAAATCAGAGACAAAGCACAAGATCAGATTTTCTGGAATATTGGCAATGAAAATATCAGTTTTTGGCATGAACACTGGGTTGGGGAGGCTCCTTTTGATAAATTATTTCCTGGTGATCATGACTCAAAGGGTGTGATTATGGTTAACAATTTATGGACTGCAGGTTCATGGAACTTTCAAAAATTGTGCTCTTTACTCCCAATTAATATTGCTCATCTGATTTGTGATGTTCCAATTAACCATGGAAAAATGGACAGTATGATCTGGAAAGCCTCATCAAATGGCTTGTTTACCACTGCCTCAGCTCGGAGTTGAATTGTTGAGCCACATGTTAAATAAAAGATTTTTGGGTTTTTCTGGAACAAATATCTCACACCTACAATCTCTGTTTTCCTATGGAGGCTGGTACAAGGGAGAATTTCTGTGGACTGGAAACTGCAACAAAGGGGGATACACATGGCTTCAAGGTGTCACTGTTGTGGTAATTGTGCAGGTACTCTTGAATCTCCAGCTTTATCAGATTTTAAAACTGAAAATCTAGAACATTTATTTTTTGAAAATTACATTAGTTCTAAAACCTGGGACTATTTTGAAAAGCTGTTAAAGTTAGAGAAGCCTCAGACCAAAAATGTGAGATTACTTATACAATTTTGGGCCAATTCTTTCTCACATACACACACAACACATTTGAGTGTTATAGTGCCATGCTTGATTTTCTGGTTCATCTGGACTGCCCGGAATGATTTAAAATATAGAGACATAAAATTCTGTTTCACAAAAATCAGGAGCAAAATTTACAATTACATATTTAACTTAGCTATTAGACTGGAACCTGAGGTTTGGAAAGGTATCAGGTCTCTGGCATGCGAATTTAAAGTGCAGGTCCCAATTAAAAAGAAACAGCCAGTTTTGACCTTGGTTAGATGGATCAAGCCAAGAACAGGATGGTTCAAACTCAATATAGATGGTTCGGTTCGAGAAAAGCAAGCTGGGGGAGGTGGACTCATTCGTGGACCAGATGGTGAGGTAATTCGAGCTTTTCCAATCTTCTTCAAGGCAGAAAATAGTTTGGAGGCTGAAGCCCAGGCACTATCCTTTGGGCTGGGGTTATTTGAAGATCTTCCAGCCCATCCGGTTTGTATTGAACTAGATGCGTTGGGCCTCCGGAGAATTCTAACTACCACGGCCCATTCCGGACATTGGGCTCTATAGCAATCTATAAAAAAAATTCGAAAATTCTGTGAGAACCAATTAACCAAATTGACGCATATTTTCCGTGAAGGCAACAAACCGGCAAACACCCTCGCCAATATTAGATGCCGGGACCAAAGAAACAATGTTTATAATTCAGAAAATTTACCAAAAATTTGTAAAAGTTTGAGTCGGATGGATCAGCTTAATTATCCATCCTTTAGGTTAAAATGAGTTTAATTTCTCTAGGATCTTGCTTTATTTCTAGACTCTAGGATCCGTTACGGGGTTTCGATAATTTTCCCCTCAGAAAATATCGATGTATCTTTCTTTTTCTTGTAATTGTACGCCTCTAATAAAATCCCACCCCTCGGGTGTTTAAAAATAAAAACATTCTAATCCTATCACGCGTGACTAATTTGTGCTATCCCATCACGAGTATCAAACGAGGCCTTAAATTATAAAGTAGTAAGATAAACAATCAAATACACTATTATCTAGAAGTCAACTAATATGTAAAGTATAAAAGTCATGAAGTAAGACCACACAACTATAAATAACAAAACAACAACCACAAATAACTAACTTAAGAGAATTCTTAAAGTTAGGATCTAATAGGGTACTTGACCGCTCGTCGTCAGGCGTCAAATTTAATATTTTATTTTTCCTCAACTTCTCTCCACCAACTAGTAGTAGCGACAAGTAAGGGTAATCCCACGAGATGTGTGATTTCGATTGTGATAGTTCGTATTTTATTAAATTAACAAACGAGGTAAGAATTGTGAACTAATCTAAGAGAATTGGCTGACAAGATAAATAAGCAAATGATTAAGAAACAAATAAAACGCGTAAGTAAAATGATGGAGAATTCAATAATAATAAAGCTCTAGTTCTAGTTCAGTTTCCACACTCGTTCCACTCATCTAACCAACTGCAATATCATAATACATTCATCTTATGCGACTAAAAACCTTAAGTAGCAATAAGCTCTGCTACTCGAATTTGCCCTTACCGTTTACTCAATCAAAATAAGCTCTTCAATTGATTCTAATTATTGAAAAACATAAAATAATCTCTCTAAATTTAATCCAACAACAGCATTAATACCCAGGCAAATAGGCTAATCTAAGCAATAAACACATAATCTCGGTTTATTTAACTTATGATGTGTTGTCCCTAACAATGAATTGTAATTAGTTGCTACCAATGAAATAGAGATTACGACAATTACATGGGAAGCAATCATATTTCTAGTAATAGATAACCAATCCCTAATCTAGGTGATCAAGCCAAATTAAAAATCAAACAATCATAAATTCAGAATAGAACAACACAAACAATCGCATATGAAGAACGAAAGATAATATTGCATAAATTAATTAGAACATAGTTTCAGGAGGGTTTCAACATCCCTAGAGATAGATAAATAAGTTTACTCACTCATGGAGTTAATAAAATAAAATAAAAGGTTCAGATAAACAAATATAATCCTTGAGAAAATAGGAGAAACGATATGTAGAACTTGAATCTTGCGTTTTGGTTCTTCAATCTTCAAGTTCTCTTGTATATGGATGATTTGGGATGACTTGGGACCTGTATGGAACTCCTTGGAACCCTAGGATATGTTATGTGTGTCTTTGGGACGGAATTAGGTCGGGTTTATATAAGATTATTCTTTCTATCCGTGCAAGTTTTCTTCCTAGAATAACTCAGCCGCGTCGGCGTCGACCAGGCGTCGACCGACGCTTGCCAGACCTCAGCGTCAATGCCCTTCTCCTGCCCGCGTCGACGTGCATGTGATTCGACCGACGCACCTCCAATTATCGCAATAGAGAGTTCCCGTTTACATGGCGTCGATCGAAGGACCTTGAATCGACGCTACTGCAGCTTCTCGTCGATAGAGCGTCGACCAACGCACGCATGATCGACGCGACAGAGATGTAATGCCACCCATCGCGTCGACCGACGCGAACCATCCTCAGCATCGATGCGATCCATCGACACAACGTCCTGATTGTCTATTTTCTTTCGCCAATTCGTTGATCCTCGTCTCTCAACTTCCTTGTGGAATGTCATTTACTTAATATGGCACCAAGTACTGCAAAATAGAGAAGAAATATATAATTGGTGCTCCTCCACTCGTAATAATAAATATGCGAGAAATAAACATATATGAGAATATTAAGCACATAAAAACATAGGAATTAAACCATTAATTATTGTACAATTTCTCGCCTATCAAATTCCCCCAAACTTAAACCTTGCTTGTCTTCAAGCAACATTAGAATTAAAGAATATGACAAACATAATATAAGTAAGTCACTCAAATTGACCAAATGAACTCATCCGGACTCTAGACACCGTTATATTTCTAGAGTTCGGTAGCGTTTCATGTATTGACCTAAGTAATCCTAGCAGTTAGGCAACCCTTTTTCAAAAATGCTACAGCAATGTACTATGGTGCCCCCTCACTACTCAATGGTTCGACTCAATCCATTGTTGGTCACGATCAAATATCTCGTTCTCTCCCATTTATTTATTTATTTATTTATTTATTTTTTCAATTGAGGCCCGCAGCTCCGCACTACCGTTCTTGACTTGACTTGATAATGATTTGGCGTTGGATAGAAGGATCGTCTTGCTTTGGTACTTGATTTGTTGAGTTCACCTCCGCCATGTTTAGATTTCAGTTGGATTGCACCATTTGAGTAAGTGCATAGAGTTTGTTGAGCTACTAGCATCTTCATTGGATTTTTGCCCTTAGAATTTGAGCGAACTGCACTTAGTACACGGATAGGAAGCTGTTTTGGCACCTCAATTCTTTTGATTTTTCAATTTTCTACTTACGCCATGCCGGTATACCCCAATCGGACTTTATTTGACTTCTGTTTTGACTAACGAGATATTATCACACAACCGCCTACTTCAAGGCTCCACACAACTCATATTGAGTACGGCAACCACAAATACACATCAACAACGTAATAATCTAGAATTGACGCCCCGCAAATGAATCACAAAAGCACTACCATGCGTACCGTTGATCTCTAAATCAAATGATGTCTAAAGAATTTAACCAAAACATAGTTCATCAAAGCAATTTAAGAAAGTACTTTTAACTTTTTATTTTTCAATCCCCCGGAATTTATCACAAAAATTTCAAAATTTTATCAATTTTTTTTTAGCATGATCTCATTGATGATTAAAAACCTCAATAACCCACTCTCCCAAACTTAAACAATATCTTGTCCTCAAGTTAACATAAAAAAAGAACAAACTCATCACAAATAGTATTAGGGAAGAGTAGGAAGAGAAATCACCCGGGTAAATGTCGAGGGTCTCGGTCTTATTAATTAGGACATATGTTCCTTTGAAAAATGGCCCAAACATCCAATACACGTCAACGCCTCCTATTACTACAAGAAAAAGAAAATAGAAAATAAAACGAGTAAACATTGGGTTGCCTCCCAACAAGCACCTTTGTTTAAAGTCTTTTGCTCGACGTAGTCCCATAATCAAGGCATAGGTGGTGCTTCCAACTCCATCCGTTCTTCATCAATTTTAGCGCGAAACCCTTCATAATACAGTTTGAGTTGGTGTCCATTCACCTTGAACGTCTTGTTCGTCTTTGGGTTAAAAATCTCCACTACACCATGTGGAAAAACGTGGGTGACAACAAACGGTCCAACCCACCGTGAACGCAACTTACTGGGAAATAGCTTAAGGCGAGAATGAAAAAGCAACACTTTCTCGCCCTCTATGAACTGTTTCCTTGAAATCTTCAAGTCATGGAACGTCTTCGTCTTCTCTTTATAGATTAAGGAATTTTCAAATGCCTTGTTCTGAATCTCCTCCAACTCTCATAGTTGCAGCTTTCTTCGCACGCCTGCACCATCAAAATCAAAGTTGCATTGCTGCACAGCCCAAAACGACTTGTGTTGGAGCTCCACCGGCAAGTGACATGATTGCCCAAAAATGAGTCGATATGGGACATCCCAATTGGAGTCTTATACGCCGTGCGATTCGCCCACAGTGCATCCTTCAGCTTGATGCTCCAACCCTTGTGGTTTGCATTGATGGTCTTCTCCAAAATAGACTTGATCTCTCGATTAGAAGTTTCTGCTTGCCCATTCGTTTGTGGGTGATATGATGTAGAGAGCCTATGAGCAACACCATATTTTTGGACTTTCCATACATCGCTGGAATGTGGCCGGTGCATTGCAAAGTCCAAATGGCATGCGGCGATAGGTAAACGTGCTGAAAGGGCACATAAAGGTAGTCTTCTCTTGATCCTCGGGTGTTATAGGAATTTGGAAATATCCCGAGTAACCATCTAAAATGCAATAGTAAGAATGGCCCGCCAACCTCTCAATCATTTGGTCAAGAAATGGAAGAGGAAAATGGTCATTACGAGTCATGGCGTTCAGCTTACGATAATCGATACAGACCCTACATCCAGTTTGCATTCTTGTTGGTACCAAGTCGCCTTCTTTATTTTCAACCACCGTCACCCCCGACTTCTTTGTAACGACTTGAGTCGGGCTCACCCACCGACTATCAGAAATGGGATAAATCACCCCGACATCCAGTAGCTTCAGAATCTCCTTCTTCACCACCTACATCATTGGTGGATTCAATCTTCTTTGGGGCTCCCTAGATGGCGCAACATCCTTTTCTAGCGAAATTTGGTGCATACACATGGAAGGACTTATTCCTCGAATATCCGCTATGGTCCACCCGATCACTTGTTTATTGTCCTTGAGCACTTTCCGTAATGATGCCTCTTGGAAGCTATCTAAGCGTGAAGAAATGATTACGGGAAATGTCTCATTCTCCCCCAGAAAAATGTATTTCAAGTGCTCAGTAGGGATTTGAGTTCGAGTTCCGGCGCCCTAACTATAGATGGTACGACTTTCTCATACGACTCGGGAAGTTTGATAAAGTTTACATTGCATTTATTTGGTTCCGTGAAAGGCTCTAGCGCTTGTAGTGCTGAAACCATCTCTTGCACTTCATCCTCCCAGTTCGGCTCGGCTATTGGGTAACTCAAAAGCAAAGAGTCCTCCCCCAAACTTAGTGTTATCGCCGTCTCGAGCTCATCTTGTTTATGCATATCAAGAAATTCCTGCGCTAAAGAATCTAAACAATCAAGTGCATAAACGGAGTTATCACAGTCAGGAAATCTCATAGCATCAAAAATATTAAAATGAAAAATGTGACCGTCAAACTCCATTGTTAGAGTGCCTTGAGTAACGTCGATCTTCATTTGAGTAGTGTTCAAGAATGGCCGCCCCAATAAGATAGGTGGAGACTTTGATGCGGAGTCATTCATGCTCAACACATAGAAGTCAGTAGGAAAAATTAACTCGTTCACTTTCACAAGAACATCTTCAACAACACCATCAGGGTAAGCAGTGCTTCGATCAGCAAGTTGGATCACCACCCCAGTTTTATTTAATGGACCAACCTTCAAACAATCGAAAATGATGCGTGGCATGACATTTATTGATGCCCCTAAATCTAGCATGGCTCGCTCGACTCGCATGTCTCCAATCGTGCATGGAATGAAAAACATGCTCGGGTCATTCCACTTTTGTGGCAAGCTCTTTTGGAACACAGCCGACACATTTGCTCCCATTAGGACTTTTTCGTCTCCCTTCAACCTTCTCTTGTTGGTGAATAAGTCCTTGAGGAACTTGGCGTAATGAGGAATTTGCTTGATCGCATCGGCAAGTGGAATAGTGATCTCCACCTTCTTGAAAACGTCTCAAATTTGCCTCTCTGTGTCTTCTTTAGATTGGCGCTTGATTCTTGATGGAAATGGAAGTGGCTCGATTCTAGGGGGAGAAACAACGAGATTATTAAAATTATTAGAAGGTCTAGGATTACCTTTGTCTGCATGTTTCGGCTCCATATCTTCTTCCTCCATTTTGTCTTCATTTTTCGTCTTTAGTATTGGATTGGCCGGACCTTCCACTTTTTTACCACTTCGTGTTGTAACGGCTCTCACATTCTTTGGATTTACCTCGGGTTGAGGTGGTAGTCGGCCACTGCCTTGTGCTTCCAGTTTGATTATGTGTTCCGCCATTTGACTCATTTGGGTCTCCAAGCCTTTTACGCTTGTTGCCAATGATTTCATTATTTCCTCCAGCTGTGGGGATGTATTCTCTTTCCGCTGTTGGGTGTTGTATTTATTCGGGAAATCTTGCCCCCATTGCAGAGCTTGAGGGAGGCCTTGATCTTGATTTACAAATGCATTCCCTTGCTGATCCCTCCATCTAAAATTAGGATGGTCACCCCATATCGGATTGAAGATGTGGGGTTATGCATCGTACTTTCTCTCTTGTCCATTTCTGGCCTCCACAGCGTTCACGTGTGCCTTGACAATGGTGTAAAAATGTGGGCAGTCATCAGTAACGTGCTCCAATGTTTCAAATAAGCCACATGGTCGAACCTTTGGGGCTCCTCCCGCATTCATCATGGCCTTCAATTCATTTAATTGGGCCTGCAGTGAATCATTACCCAATTCATTCACCGATCTCAATGAAGGATCACGGCTACCGAGTTGCTGAGAATTGGCCGCCATGTTCGATATTAGTTCCTTTGCTACCGTCGGTGTCTTTTCCATCAGAGTGCCTTCACTAGCTGCATCAATCATATTTCGACCAGTGAGACACAAGCCTTCATAAAAATACTGGATCAATAATTGCTCGCCCATTTCGTGCTGAGGGAAACTGGCGACGAGCCTCTTGAATCGTTCCCAATATTCATGCAACGTTTCTCCTTGCGTCTGCCTAGCCGCACAAATGTCCTTTCGAAGATTTTCCACTCGTGATGCGGGAAAGTACCTTTGCAAAAATGTTCTCTCCAAAGCTCCCCACGTAGTGATGGATCCCGAAGGTAAGTAGTAAAACCAGTCCTTGGCTAGGTCTTTCAGTGAAAAGGGGAATGCCCTTAGCTTTATTTGCTCGTTCGTGACTCCGGCGGGTTTCATGCTGGTTCAAATGACATGGAACTCTTTCAAATGCTTGTGTGGATCCTCGCCAGCGAGTCCATGGAAAGAAGGTAGATGATGGATTAGTCCAGGAAACGTGATGCACAATGGTTCTTGTGGAAGATCGGGATTGGCCAACTCCTTCAACGTGCGTTACGCTTGTCCAGCCATCGTCTCATTTTCTCGTTCTTCGCTCTCACTTGAAGACTCCTTGGGTATATAATTTGGTAGTACTTGTTCCTAGTCCAAGGTATCCTTCTTCTTCTTCAACTCGCGACTTCTCTTGTTGATTTCCGAATAGTAATGCAAATTTTTCTTCCCGGATGATCTCAAGTTCATTCACCTGAGAAAACACTCAACAAGGGTTCAACTTGTTCCAAAAAAAATAAACAACTAAAATACTTAAAATCACGATTTAAACACATCACTCCCCAGCAACGGCACCAAAATTTGACCGCTCGTTGTCAAGCGTCAAATTAAATATTTTATTTTTCCTCAGCTTCTCTCTACCAACTAGTAGTAGCGACAAGTAAGGGTCGATCCCATGAGGAGTGTGGTTTATATTATGATAGTTCGTATTTTAATAAATTAACAAACAGGGTAAGAATTGTGAACTAATCTAAGAGAATTGACTGACAAGAAAAATAAGCAAATGATTAAGAAATAAATAGAACGCGTAATTAAAATGATGGAGAATTCAATAATAATAATGCTCTAGTTCTAGTTCAGTTTCCACCCTCGTTCCACTCATCTAACCAACCACAATATCATAGTCCATTCATCTTATGCGACTAAAAACCCTAAGTAGCAATAAGCTCTGCTACTCGAATTTGCCCTTACCGTTTACTCAATCAAAATAAGCTCTTCAATTGATTCTAATTATTGAACAACATAGAATAAGCTCTCTAGATTTAATCCAACAACATGTTAGTACCCAGGCAAATAGGCTAATCTAAGAAATAAACACATAAGCTCGGTTTATTTAACTTATGTTGTGTTGTCCCTAACGATGCATAGTCATTAGTTTCTACTAATGAAATATAGAATACGACAATTACACGGGAATCAATCCTATTTCTAGCAATAGATAACCAATCCCTAATCTAGGTGATCAAGACAAATCAAACATCAAGCAATCATAATTAAAAAATAGAACAACACAAACAATCGCATATGAAGAACGAAAGATAATATTGCATAAATTAATTAGAACATAGTTTCACGAGGTTTTCAACATCCCTATAACTAGATAAATAAGTTCACTCACTCATGGAGTTAATAAAATAAAAGAAAAGGTTCAGATAAACAAACATAATCCTTGAGAAAATAGGAGAAACGATATCTAGAACTTGAATCTTGCGTTTTGGTTCTTCAATCTTCAAGTTCTCTTGCATATGGATGATTTGGGATGACTTGGGACCTCTATGGAACTCCTTGGAACCCTAGGATATGTTATGTGTGTCTTTGGGACAGAATTATAGGATTCTTCTTTCTTTCCATGCAAGTTTTCTTCCTAAAATAACTCATCCGCGTCGGCGTCGACCAGTCGTCGACCGACGTGTGCCAGACCTCAGCGTCGATGCGCTTCTCCTGCCCGCGTCGACGTGCATGTGTGTTGACCTACGCACCTCCAATAGTCACAATATAGAGTTCCCGTCGACATGGCGTCGACTGACAGACCTTGAATCGACGCTACTGCAGCTTCTCGTCCACAGGGCGTCGACCGACGCGCGCATGATCTACGTGATAGAGATGAACTGCCGCCCATCGCGTCGACTGACGTGAACCGTCCTCAGCATCGACGCGATCCATCAACGCAACCTCCTGATTGTCTGTTTTCTTTCGTTGATTCGTTGATCCTCGTCTCTCAACTTCCTTGTGGAACGTCATTTACTTAATATGGAACCAAGTACTGCAGAATAGAGAAGAAATATAAAATTTTTCGCTCCTCCACTTGTAATAATAAATATGCGAGAAATAAACATATATGAGAATATTAAGAACATAAAAACATAGGAATTAAACCATTAATTACCAAACAGTTTCTCGCCTATCAGTACTAGTCCACATGCGAAAGATTCTATCATAGGGTTCACTTCGATGTAAACTCCTTGGCTATACCAAAGCTCTGACACCACTCCTATAATACCCCTAAATAAAATATTACCTTAATAATAATAAAAGATTAAATAAAATAAACCCACCTTGAGTTATAACCAAAACTTAATACAAAGAAACACAACGACAAGAAGTTGATAAAAGGAAACTTAGAGGACGAGCCAATCTTCACCAGGAGAATCAAGGTCAAGGTCACTCTCATTAGCAACAATTTATGGAGAGTTAGGTTTTAAGAAAAGAGAGAGTGAGCTAAAAGAGCTTAGTGAGGAAAAAAAATAAAAAAAGCAAAATTTCTTTTAAAATTTAAAATTGGCAATTTCTGTGTATGCAAAAATAATCTAGTCAATCACACAAGCAACAAACACATATAACTTAATTAAATTATAACTTAAGTAATTAATTGAAATTAAAATATTTTAGAAACAAGTAAATAAATAATAGGTTTTTCCAAGAAATTATCCAATTAGCGCATTTTGATATACACACAGTACTATTTTATTAAAATCAATAAAAATAGTTAACAGTGAAACATACAGGGATATTTGTCTTGTTCTACAATAATCAGTCCGATTGGTGAGTGTCTGATTATAGAAACCCGCACGTACTTAGCTTCCAAAGGACTTTAGAGGTGGCTGTCGCGCATAACACTTAACTTCGTAAACATATTAATTCACCATAAACGTAGAATCGATGTCGATCAAACAACAACCCACACATTTTTGCTCACCATAAAAGGTGACACGCTAATAGGCCAAATATTTAGTCACGTTATCATTTTTGTATGCTTGAAGTCCCGTTATCTATGAGATTCAAACTCAAGGTACGTCATATTCTGGAATACACCCAAGCTATGACCTAAATCTTGCAGTCATTTCCAACCCAACAGGAAAAATGTGAATAGACACCATGAGTAGTCAAGCAAGAACCACAAGCAACCTGTTCAATTGATTGCTTGAACTAATCGTGCCTAACACAAAGTAATAGTTGACAATCAGTAACTTGAAATAATAATTTATTACAATTTACGATGTTTATGTAATGAGCATATTGGATTAATAATATTAAACGTCAAAGATGATGTCATCATAATACGAAATCAAATGTCTACATCGGCTATATGCAAGTATTTATGGTAATTTGGGGAAGCGGCCTAATTTCTTGGAAGAAGCATTCTTTATAGCATCTGAGTGAGCTATTTTAAGGAGTAGCGACCTGATGTATGGGAGTGGTGATATCATATACGGGGTGTCCAGCTCCTATGGTATGGGTCTTAATATACCAGTTCGGTGATGAGTGGTAGCTCGACGTTGAGTGTTGGGCTTTATGGTTTGGGGCCTTAATGGGCTGATATGGGTTGTTTTTTTGGGGTCCCCACGGACTATATCATGGAAAGAACTACAGGCCTAGGCCTATTCTAGTAATTTAGCAAGAGTTCTATTATTTATGGGAACTTAGCATACAGGAGAAATCCTAATTCTAAGAGGACTCAGGCCTTACTTTTCTCTCTAAGTTGATTTGATATCCTACGTATTTTGAGCTTTCGAATCTCTCTCGCACTCACTAACTCAAGCATTGAGGGCCTACGCCGGGGACGTCCACCGCCTTGGCTTAGGTTTTGTCTTGCAGGATCGATCAGGTCGCCAGGAAGCTCTTGGAGGTCTGTCAGGTCGCTGATCACGTATATGAATCTATTTAAGTTTCTGATCATGTATATGAAGCTATTCATGTCGCTGACTACAAATTTATGGTCAGTACCCCATAATCTTGAGGCACCAATCTTTTTGGTCGCATCAAGAGGCGCCGTCTATGGGAAAGAGGGACAACGAGTCCTTTATCGAAAGGTTTGAGAATCGATGTAAACGCATTATGAAAGGAAGGACTATGCCACCTAGGGTCCTGGATTTTGGTCCTGGATCAAGAAAGGTAAAGGGAGCAAACAAAAACGTAGACAAAGACAGACTGACAAAGGATGGGCCAATACCTCCCCTAGAAGAATCGCCGGTTCAGAATATCGTCATTGCACTACCACCCTCGTCGGTATAACCATAGATGTACAAGCCAGGAGGAGAACCTTTAAAAGTGACCTCGGAGCTTACCAGTCAAAAAGTTGTTTATATAGGGATGAAGGAATGGATGGAGTTACCAAAGGACAAATCTTGTCACGTTAATAAAGGATTCCTAGAAGAGTTAATGGAATTCATACCCTTAAAAAAGCAAGAAGAACTGGATAAATTCCTGGCGGGCGGACTGGATACAAGCGATAAAGGGAATGGGAATGCTGATGTGAAGAATGACAAGTACACACTGAAACAAATTAAAACGGAGCAAGAGTAAAGTGGGGTATCTTCATCACGGGAGCCATCTCAAAAAACATTAAAAAACTCAAGCAAACGTAGACATAAAGAGTTCTCCACATCATCCTCGGGGGATGACTATTCCAAGGATCGCCCGCGCATGGATGGGGGATCGCATGGGCAAACTTATAAGTCAAGGACAAGGAAAGAGTTGGGATCAGGGCACAAATCTTACAAACGCCGAGGCCGAAAGTATGACACGCAAACTAATGATGATGAAAGTGAGGAATCATTCAAGGATTATGAGCCTTGTAAACGATCTTATAAATTCCGAGGTCGGCGCCAGAGTGAGAGGAAAGATGGTGAAGTAGAACTAGGAACTAAAGCATTCAGAGACATGCAAGAAGCTCTCTTAGCTTTACAAAGACAGATGGCTGGAACCAGACCTTATGAAGAGAAGGGGCATCCTTTCTCGGAAGATATATTACAAGCTAAGCTACCTAAGGGGTACAAGACATTGGAGTTTCAATATCATTGATCGACAGACCCCACTCGGCACATGAAACTTTTTGAGAACGAGGCTATCCTACATAAATATACGAATGTTGTGGCATGCCGAGCTTTCTTATCCACTTTAAGGGGAATAGCACAGGATTGGTTCCAGTTAGCACCAGGGAGGACTACCAGCTTTCAGATGTTAAAAGCGGCCTTTTTGAATCAGTTTTCCAGCGTTAAACATCACACAAAAATGGCAAAGTCTCTTTTTATGATGGTACAACGACCAGAGGAGGGCTTAAAGAAATACATTAATCAGTTCAATAATTCCACGCTATAGGTACCTACAGCTACGCACGAAATAAAAGTTGGGGGGTTACATCAAGGATTAAGGAGAGAGGATTTGCGCAAATCCCTGGCCAAAAAAGCTGCGCGAACATACGATGAGGATCTGGAACGATGTAATAAATATATACGGGTGGAGTAAGCTGAAGAGGAACATCGTTTAGGATTTGGTATAGAGGACGCTGTTTTGCATGTAATTGTGGTATTTTTCTCGTGTTTTTAGTTAGAGTTTAGTGTTGTTTTTAGTAGTTTTGATTCATGTTTCATTAGGGTTTTAGGTTGTTTTCTTGTTTTAATGTTTTGGCTTTATTAATCCGATGTTAGTGATGTTTTTGCGACTCTTGAGTTTTTAAGCTCAAAATTCTTATGTTGTAGGTGGCTCAAGAAATTGGATTTTCTCCAAGACGTGTCAGCATACGCCTAGGTTCGAGTCAAGGCATTGAGGACCAAAATCCGTGCCCAAACAAGAAAATCGACTGAAAAGCTACCAATCGACTACCCGATCAACTGATGGTCGATCGATTGACCAAGGATCAATTGAAAGCTCAAAAATAGACTGCTCGACAGTAGCAGACTTCGAATCAGCAAGGCAGTCGATCGAGGCTGTCGATTAACTGAGCCTGCAGTCGATCGACTACTCGCGGAGGGTTTGGGGTTTTTGACGTTTTTGCCTCTACAAACAACTATATAAGCCCACATCTTTCACCAACAAAGTAATCAACTCTCCTCCCAACTCTTGCATGTGTTTGGGATTAATTCACTGTCTAGTTTTTATATTTATTTTCTCTCTCTTAGGTTTTTAAATTTAATTTTCAAGCTTTGCCATGGGTTTGTAAGCCTAAGAAGAATTCAAGTCCTCCCTTGGATTTTATTTTGTTGCAATTTCATTCAAGTTTGTAATTCCTTACCTTAATTAAAGTAAGCTTTCTTTTAACTTCATGCTTGTTCTTCAATTTCATGTTTGTTCTTCATTTTATGAATTTTTCCTTAGCTCTTAGATTTCTTGTTAGATCTTGTGATTTGTCCATGGAATCTAAGTGAGTGACACACCAAGATCATAAATCGAGTCCTAAATCATTTTTATTTTGAGTATTTTATATGTTTTATTGTGGATTTTGTTTTCATACATTGTTCTAGGTTGAATCCTAGATCTACGCTTTGTTTCTAGTTGTTTCTCGTAAAGTTTTAAACTTTCACGTCAACTTTTATTGCTCTTTACATTGGTGTAAAATTCCTGCTAATTTGCATTATTTTCAATTTTATGATCATGCATGTGATTAACAAATATTTGTCCTTGTTTTTATTAGTATTTTCGTTAGTTTTTCTTATTACTTTTGGCAAAAGTTGGGTAGTTTAAGCTTAGTTTTGTATATTTGTACTTCTAGCTTATTTTACCGTATTATGCTCTAAATTGATGCAAATAGGTGATTATTCTCTGTTTTTCATTTTATAGATAAGTAGCCGGAAGAGTTCAGTGCTTAAGGGATGACGTTTAATTAATAGAAGATGAGAATCGAGCTTTCCGATGAAAGAGTAGCAGAAAGTGGGAGTTAACGGTATCTATAACCGTTACTGATCCAAACTTTTGTGCACCACTTTTAAGATATTTAATTCAAAACACATTCGCAAGAGTAAGAGGAACTTGTAGGGTGGTGAGTTTGACTCGAGTCGATTCTCTCGAGGAAACAACTGTTCAGTCTTTAGATATTTTTCTCAATTTACGAACTAGCATAAAATACATGTACATTTGGGGTTTTATTTTCCATTGATCATTGTAAACTAAAGCAATATTTAAACTAGGCAAAAATAATTTTTTAGTCCGTTAAGTGACCACACTTTGATTTTTAGTTCGGTTTTTGGTCACACTTGAAAATTAGTCCACTAAGAGGACTAATTGATGATTTTTGGTCCAGTGACCGTCTAGAGCAGGTCACTGGACCAAAAATTAGCATTTAGTTCACTTAGTGGACTAATTTTCAAGTGTAGTCCAAAACCGGACTAAAAGTCAAAGAGTGGTCACTTACCGGACTAAAAAAATAATTTTAGATTTTTTGCGAGTAAGTGTAATTAGAAGGCAATTGTCCAAAAATTATGATATAGGTAAAAATAAAAATGAAATATCTGGGAGGAAAATCCCTATTTATTTTTAATTTTAATTTTAGATTGTAGGTTTTTATTTTATTCTATTACTTATTTATAACTTGTAGGTTTTTATTGTATTGCTTATTTATCAAAATGTTCAAACACATGAGTTTTGTTCGAGAAACCAGAGACGAACACCCTTATTTTGCATTTATTTTTTATCTTTTACCGCCTAGATCCGTCACTTACCTTTCACCACCCACCAACGTTTTTTCTTCTTCCTGTTTGGTGGTGGCACAATGACGACACCTATGGCGATGGCGACGATGGTGTGATGGGCGACGCTAATGGAAGAGTTGGAGTGGTGGTGGAGGGTTGAAGGAGATGATATCTTTTGGGTATTTAGTATTTATGGGATAATTTTGACATTTTTGTTGAGTTTTTTTATGGGGTGAACTCGTAAATAAACGGGGTGCGTATATTCGCTATCTAAAACAAATTAAATGTAAATAATTCCACTTTTATATATTATGAAATAGTTTTTTGCAGATTACATTATACATCTAATTATAGTTTATCTTATTATGAAATAGTTTTTTGCAGATTACATTATACATCTAATTATAGTTTATCTTATTATCATCACACATATCAATAGTTTTAAACTAAGCAAAATTATTTTTTTTAGTCCGGTAAGTGGCCACTCTTTGACTTTAAGTCCGGTTTTAGACCACACTTGAAAATTAGTCCACTAAGTGGACTAAAGGCTGACTTTTGGTCCAGTGACCTTATGTTTTCGGTTTTTCCGGTAAAGATGACCTGCTCTACGCGGTCACTAGACCAAAAATCGGCATTTAGTCCACTTAGTGGACTAATTTTCAAGTGTGACCAAAAATTGGACTAAATATCAAAGAGTGGTCACTTACCGGACTAAAAAAATATTTTTGCCTTTAAACTAAGACTAATTAAACTAATTATTTTAAACTAAATTATCAACTACGAGCAATAATTAAACTATTCGAACTTAAGAACTAAGAAGTAAAATCAGCGAATCTAAGAATATGAATATAATAAACTATCATGAAATAATTGTATCATAAGAATCTAAAACGGGAATATAAAGCATGAACTAGTTCGCATAAATAAACTAGATTAATCCAATTTCCAATATCCAATATCAAGCATGAAAGAATTAAACTAATTAAACTAGTTCTAGAATTAACTAAGAATTTAACTACGAAGTTAACTAGGAAACTAATTACGAAATTAACTAAGAGTTTAGAGTACTTATTGTAACTACTGAAAGCGGTAAAAATCTCCAGCGAATCCGGAGTTTGGAACGAAATCTCGATTTGAAGTGATTCTTGAGAGTAAGGATCTTGAATCTTCAATCTTGATTTCTGGAGTGTATAAATGCGTTGTTTCTGTGATGGCTAACCTTAGGAAGTGGTCTCTGCTCGTAGATAGTCGTGTCTCTTCTAAAAATCCGAAATATGAAGGGTATATATAGATATATCATGTCTTGGCGCACAAGAAACCCTAAAAATGCATTTTAGGCAGCCACGTCGACGTCGCGTCGACTGACGCGTGCTGGCTCTCAGCGTCGACACTGCCTGGGTGCTCGCGTCGACTGGGCGGGTGCGTCGACCGATGCGGTCCTGGATCGACGCAACTGCAAGTTACGTCGACTTGGCGTCGACTGATGGACTCTTGGATCGACGCAACTGCAAGTTGCGTCGGCTTGGCATCGATAGAGCGTCGACTGACGCGTGCAGGATCCACGTTGACGTAGCATTGACGCTTGCATCAATCGACGCTACTAAGAGTCTGTCTCATTTTTTCGATCTTTCTGCTACTCGTTCACCGGAAAGCTCGTTCTCCACTCTTGAACATCGAACTTCATCCCTTTATGCGCTGAACTCTTCCGGTTATTTAGTTGTAAGGTGAAAAACAACGAATAATCACCTATTCTCATCAATTATGATCAATACACGGTAAAATAAGTTGGAAATATAAAAATACGGAATTAAGCTTAAATTATCCAACTTATAACAAAAACGAATAAAAAAACTAACTAAAAAGCTAATAAAAATAAGGACAAATTTACGCTAATCAACTACCCCACGCTTAATTGGTTTGTTCGTCCTCGAACAAATGATATTTTCAAAGTATAAAAATAATGAAAATAAATTTGTACAATGAGTCGTGATATGCTACATACATGATTTTGCAAATATAGGTACAAATCACGCAACGTCAAATGCTCAACTTTTATTACATCGTCGCTTCAAAATCATAATCATGCATCCTCTCAAAATGGAAATAAATATATGCGTGTACGCTCGAAAGCACTCAAGCATTGCTGCATGGGACGTGTATACACTCAAAATCATACAAACAGAAGCACAATGAATAAGCACGGAAAATCAATCGCTTTTCAATCGCAAATTAAGCGTGTTGTCAAAACTAAGAATTGGAAAAGGTCATTTTTGGGTTGTAGTGTAAGGCTCTTTGGACGGGTATGGAATATATAAATCGTGTGGCTAACTCACGATCAAACATGATCAATAACTCACTCAACCTAATCTAATCACGAAGCAAATTTGCTTCACCTCGTTCAAAAATAAAAATACCTCACTAAGCACTCATAACGTAGCCTTCAAATCGGGCTATTTCTCAACTCGAAACTCTAAAACCGACTGTAAGCTCAAACCACTTAATCACAACTGAAGCTCATAATGTGCTTCTCACAACTTAACTCTTGCCTCTTAAACATTAGGCTTCATAAGAAAATAAACAATAAAGTCAATCCCTAAAATAAGCGCCTAGGCAATTACTCAACAAGATTCAACAAGACTCACCATCCATCCATTCTTTTTTTTCCCCCGTTTATTCTTTTTTATGGGGTCTATCTTTTTTTCTTTTATATTTTTATTTTTATTTTTTTAGATGGTGGTCCTTAATTACAAAATAATAAATTCCTAATAGAAATTTCCAAGACTCAAGTAACCAATAAAAATACGAACTCCTACCCAAAGCTTTAATGGGTTGTAGGGGTCGTCTCAAAAACACTCATGGCTATAGGCATGGATTATTTGGCTATGATTGGCTCATTCGCAATTTATAGTTGCTAAAGTTTATGGATATGGCCGGAATAGGGTTTTTTCTGTGCCTTAACATCATTTTCAAAGTCAACTACACACAGCGGTTTCAAAGAGATATCAAAACTGGAACTTATTCAAGCACATGCAATGATGATAAACACTCAGGCTACTCACTGGCTTTTTGCATGAAAAAGTTTTGAATTGACGCTGCTTTTTGGGTTTTACGAAATCAATTGAGTCCAAGTACCATTTTACATTATATAAATAATAATTAAAATTTTGAAATTTATGCACATATACACGCTCAAAAGACAAGAACCTAAAATCATACATAGTCAACTTTGACAGGCAAGCCATACAAACACAATTAAGCGCAAAAATAGCAATTAGTCACGTTTAAGAATTTAATTATTATAGGCCAAATATTAAGAATTACACAAATAAGCAATAAAAATCACACTCGACCACCCCCTCTCTAAAAATCCCGACAATCTCCTGATTGCCACAAATACATCAAAATTCAAAAAGAAGAAGGTAAGGAAAACATCCCTGAGAATAGAAGATCGAGCCGCTACTCGTTGATGTGTGCAATTGGCCGGTGCTCCATCTTACGTGATATGAGATGTCCTAAAAACAACAAAACAAACAAAAGCAAAGAAAATAACAATATTTTTGGATTTTTTTTAATTTTTTTTAAAATAAAAGCATAAAAATAAAGATACAACGATGTCAGAACTCATGGGATGCATCATCCTCGGGGTTCTCATCAACTTCCATGCTCGGTTGGGGATACGTCGCCTCAAACCGTTCATTGAGGCTCGAAATGCGAGCACGCATCTTCCTCAAGCTCTGACGGTTTTGCTCGAGGTTCGCGTCAATCTTGTCGTCAATTATTTGGAGCTTCTCGAATATCTTCAATTGAAATGCTCAGTTTTCCTTAAAAAATTGGCCCCAATCGAGGCTCGGGCCCGAATTAGTACGTGGGGATGACTCCATATCGCCATCCTCGTCGTTTCAAGATGAGGAGCCTCCTTGAGTCGAAGACCTCACTTGGGGTGCAGGGGCACGCGTCAAAGATAGTGAAGTCGTCCCGAGTGGGCTAAGTCCGTTTTCCGCTGGATCGAACCCAAAGTGACGGGCAAGGCCGGTAATGTATGGTGCGAAGGAGAGAAGTGGAATTTTGCTTCCCGGCGTACCCTTGGTAACATTTTAGAGTCCGCTCAAAATCATCGGGTATAGCCGGACTTGACGACCATCAACAAGACATTGGAGAACGTAGATCTCGGACTTGGTCGCGTAGGTGGCCTCGTTTTTGCATAAAATGATGTGGCCGAGGATCTTGTAAGCAACGTAGAGAGCTTTGTCTTGAATCTTCGAGCAAGGAAATTGCTTGCAATCGCCCGTGTTCCCCCCGGTGATCATCCCCCAAAAAGAGGCCAAATCGAATCCTTGAACGCCTACCGGGTGGTCCCCTTCGGTCGGGAAACCAAAGATGTTTCCAAAGATTTCCTCGTCCACATGAACTTTGTTACCACCTAGCCTACAAGTGAAGGTCTTGTCGTTCCGGATTACCAATGTAGAAAAAAATTCGAGCATAAGCTCGCTAAACCCGGGTAGGTGCGTGCGGGCGAAATACACACAACCGAGGCCATCAACATAGCGGAAAAGGTTGGTGTGGTGCTCCGATCCATTCGAGGATTCCTCCTCGATCACGTCGATGTTCAAAGTCTAATGGGTCATGAAACCCCATTGTCAAATATTCTTAAAAATGTCCCCTTCCTTTTTGTCGTAGATTGGGAACGGTGCTCCGTATTTCCCTGAAATATGCTTACATTT
The DNA here is from genome assembly GCA_014905375.1 of Phtheirospermum japonicum. Classification (NCBI taxonomy): domain Eukaryota; kingdom Viridiplantae; phylum Streptophyta; class Magnoliopsida; order Lamiales; family Orobanchaceae; genus Phtheirospermum; species Phtheirospermum japonicum. Next base: position 161,841 of record BMAC01001167.1, on the reverse strand, counting down.
TTCCGCTCGAGACATTTTCAATTGATACTAAGTTGAACGGGAATGAAAAACCTTGAAAATAAAATTTTTGGCTCTTTGGGGAATTTCCTCGAACACTTGGCGTGCGTGTTCAACCAACTAAGAATTTAAGTACTTCTTGCACCAAGAGTTATCCCAACACAACCAAACAACAATTATATGGTCCCAAGAGAGTATAAGCGAAGTACCTCATCGATTGTAGCTCGAATTAGCTCGTTTCAAGATTTTTTGAAACTTGCCCCGGAATTGCTCCAATGCCCACGTAGCCCGTTTGGAGATATTGCTTCAATTATGAGATCGTGGCTGGAAGTTTTCTGGGTTTGTGGCTTGTTTTTTCAAGAAAATAGAGAAAGAAGGAATTTGAAAGCAAGAAAGAAAAATGAGGAATTGGAAGTTGAAAGAAGGAGAAAAGAAGGGTTTGGGCTATTTTAAAGCAGTTTTCTGGGTTATTCCCGCGGGTCAAGATGTGAACGGGTCGGGTTTGTCGGGCAAAATCCAATTTAAAATGGGTCAGGGCTGGGTCCGGGGTTTGCGTCGATGCTGCGTCGACTGACATGAGCCCAATCGACGCAACAGAGAGCAAATTCTCGGCAGGTGCATCGACGCTGCGTCGACCGACGCGAGTAGTATCGACTTCGATGCGGACGGAATTCTTGGTCGATTGTCTTTCACTTAATTTATCAGTTCCCCTCGTTCGACTTCTTCCATCTGTTCTAAAAAGATAAAAACCAAAATAAAACATTAAATAAAATACAAAGGATACAAAAATCTCGGGTTGCCTCCCGAGAAGCGCAAATTTTAACGTCGCTTGCTCGATGCTATTTTGTTCATTTAATTCCAACCGTATGGTGGGTCTCCAGACTCCCCCGGTTTGCGATCTCCATTCTTCTTTCCTCCATCGTGATAAGGTTTCAGTCTATATTTGTGAACTTGAAAAGGTAATTTTCCGACCTCATCATACAACATGGATAGTCCATACTCTTCCATCTCTTTTATCAAGAACGGTCCACTCCAAACAGCCTCGAAATCAGCTGATTCAAACTTATGTTTGTTATTAAACAACACTAATTGCCCAGCCTCATACTACAAGTTTTTAACTCTATTGGTGCGAACCTCCTTCGTTTCCTTCCTATTTGTCATCCAAGTGATTTTGAACGCCTCACCCTTTCTCCTTGTATAGTCAAAATTTTTGTTGGGGTCGAGGGAATCGTACATCGAATGATTTTTTGGTGGCTTCAACTCCACCTTTCCTTCGAATTTAGGTGCTCTTCTCTTCGTATAAAATTCATCTCGAAATTCTTCAATAATATCATTTATGTCAATCCCTAGTATCTCGATCAAATCTTCTCCACTCAAGTGCTTCTCGTCGTCAAACTCATCGTACTTGTTACCGAAGTCGGTTTCTAGTGCATCCCCCTCTTTCCTTGGAAATCCGGCGTCGTCCCCGTCGCCTAATTCTCCTATAACATCGACTCCTTTAAGCTTGTGAATGCATGATGCAACGGGATCAATGAACGAACAATCATCTAGCATGGCAGAGGTAGGAGTATTTTGAATATCATTTAGAGAAAACGTCACTTTTTCGCCCAAAATGGTCATTGTCATCCTCCCTTTGTGAACATAAATTCGAGTATGGGAGGTAGAAATAAACGGACGCTCCAATAAAATTGTATGCTCTGTGCTCTCAGTCGGTACTTCGCCAACGTCCATAACCACAAAATCAACCGGAATTACGAGCTCTCCAACTTGTACTAAAACATCCTCCACTATCCCCAAGGGTAGCCGGATTGAGCGATCAGACAATTATAGTCGCATGGTCATCGACTTCAGTCGTCCAAGATCAAATTATTGATAAAGCGAATACGGCATTAGATTCACTCATGCTCTAAGACCCAATATTCGTATTTCTTGTTGTCCATTAGCCAAAGATATAGTGATGTAGAAACTTCCAGGATCGCGTTCCTTGGGTGGTAATGGCTTTTTAAAAACCACTCTAACTTCCTTCGGCAGTGTTACAAATTGGTTTGATGCCAAGCGTCTCTCCCTTGAAGCAAGTTCTTTGAAAATTTTTACATAGGCAGGCATTGTCTTGATCACCTCCAAAAGTGGCAAGTTGATATTGACGTTCTTCAATAAATTATAAAGCTCCATGAACCTTTTGTTCTCTTTCGCTGGACGCAAACGGCTTGGAAACGGAATAGCATCTTTGATCGGCGTTGCTGATTGCTTCGGCAGTGGTGGCTTAGGAACATCGTTTTTGCCAAGGGTGTTTTTTGGAATCGTCCCTTGAATGGATCCAGGAACATATCGATTAGAGGATTTATGCAGCTGATCTACTGGTTTAGAGTCGTCGCCCTTGCTAGGAGTTGGTGCTTTATTCTCGAGCTCGACCTCATCATCTCGGTCAACTACTCCATTGTCGATCTTCTTTCCATTGCGAAGCACATGAACTGCCGACACCTGTTCAGCTTGGCTTGGAAGTTTACATTTCTCGTCCGAGAGTTTGGCCAGGTGAGTCGATTCCCGAAGCCGAATAAGTGAGCAAAGCGTTTCTTTAAGTTATCCTTTTCCCCGCCCTGGTCTATTAATAACCAAACGGATTTTTCCAATATATAAAATACAAATTCCAATGGCTTCGGCTACTATAACCTTCCCGACCATGATTTTTCTTTTTTTTTTTAGGTATTTTACTACAAGCACCCGAACAACCAACCTTGCCCGTAAGCGAGCGTTCATCAATCTGGAGTGGAGTGCCCACCGCCTTGGCAATGCTCCAAAGGCGAGGTTTATGCCTATTGCTATCTCAAGTTTTCTCTACCAAGCTGTATTCTCAAGAATAGCCTTTTTCATATCAGTAATTTCATTTCGAACGTCCGCTAGTCCATCTCAGTTTTTAATAGTTTCGGCCACTTGATTCTGCTGCCAAACCAAAAGTTGGTCAGTCGATTGAACTGTTGTAGGCACTTGCCTTTAAGTATGAAAATTATTTTGTTGTTGTGGCAATGGTTCTTGCGCATGTGAGCATGGGTACTGCGGATCAGGTGGCATATAATTCGGACTCCCTGGGCCCCACTTAAAAAGAGGATTATCACGTTACGAGACAAATTTCTTAGGCCCTTGATAATTCTGGATTGCGTTTACATCTTCTTGCTGTTCAATGTTGTTAGGACATATGTCTGCTGAATGTTGGGGGGATCTGCATTGGTTACATGCTGCAGTATTCTTCTGTGCAGCGGCCTTGCTTGCCCATTCGGCTTTCCAAGCTGCTAATCTCTCATCAAATACCTCCGCACACTTTGCCTTGACTAACTTGCCATCATCTAAATTAGGATCGGGAATGGATGCCTCATTGACCTTCATTTTACGAGGCCGAGAGTTGGTTTGTCTAGATTTCTTGCTTTGCCTATCCAACACCCGTCTCGCCTCGGTGGTTGTCAAATCTCTTAAATCTCCTCCTGTCGCTATTTCTACTTCTCGTTTCCCATGGTCCAATAATCCATCGAAGAAAAATTGGTTAGTCATCTCCGGAGAATAGTTGTGGTGGGGGCAAGCTTGCAAAAATATCTTGTAAAGTTCCCAAGTTTCATGAAATATCTCTCCCTCCAATTGTTCAAAGGTAGCAATTTCCCACCAAAGATGCCCCGTTGTTTGTGTTGAATAGTATTGATTTAAAAACTTCTCCCTGATCATATCCCAGTCAGTTAACGAACCAGGCTCCAGTGATAGTATCCATGACTTCGCCTTGTCCTTCATGCTGTACGGGAAACAAATCATTTGCACCTCCTCTTGGTTAAGGCCATGAACCACAAATTTCCAACCTCATCAACGAAATAGTTCAAAAACGCCAAAGGGTCTTCAAGGGCACCTCCGTGAAAATTTGGGAGTAAATTAAGTTGGTGTGGTTTGATCTCCGTTTCTCTTGCGGTTGGTTCAAGAATAATAGCGGACCTAAAAGGTATAACCTTCGGACACGCCAAATCGCGCTGTCTAGGTGCTCTATCTCCCCTTGGTTCTCTAACTTGGTACTGAGCTCTTTCGTAGTGGTTGTCGTATGCATTTCTTTCGTAATCGTTGTCGCGCTCGTGTCGCCTTTCAGAATTGTCTTGTTCGTAGCCATGGTTTTGATGTACTAACCAATCATTCACGTGCCTATGATTATTAGCATGCTCGTTATGCTGAGAAAAATCTTCATTCCTGATTGCCAAGTCCTCGATGTTGTGTTGACGATTGGCATTTTTTTCCTCTCTCCATGTTGCCTTACATTCGCCATGTTGGGTGGATGATTAATTATGTTTTTAAGTTGGCAATTTAGTTCGTCGTTGTGCTGCTTGTTGACTCCTCCGTTTATCTCCTCGTCTTCTCTCACGTTCTCCCCGTTTTGTTGATAATTAGCCCAGTAGGCTCAGGGTTGTGGTTGTCCTTGCAAAATGATGGGTTCACTACCATACCTGTTTCGCATTGGGAATGGTGGTGATCTTGGTGGGGAATCGCCGTTTCGAATCGATTGTGCTCTTAACATTATGTCGGGAACTCGGTCGCAAACAAAATCAGTCGCTGCTGAAGAATCATTCTCGGGAATAAGAAGGGGTCTTGGTCTCGGTGGATTTGAACGATGGATGTTGTCAATAAATAATGCAAGATCACATTGAAGTGATCGCCTACCTTGCATAAACTCAACAACAAATCAATGTACCAAGTGGCAAAACCCAAACCAAGTGCGAAAAGTAAACAGAAATAATAAATCAAAAAGAAAGTAACATGAAAAGCATCTTCAATTCCTACTCGTTACTTCCCCGGCAACGGCGCCAAAATTTTGATCCAAACTTTTGTGCACCCCTTTTAAGATATTTAATTAAAAACACGTAAGTTTGCTCTCAAGAGTACGGGGAACTTGTAGGGTGGTGAGTTTAACTCGAGTTGATTCTCTCGAAGAAACAACTGTTCGGTCTTTAGATGTTTTTCTCAATTTACGAACTAGCATAAAATACATGTACCTTTGCTGTTTTCAAAGGTTTTGCATTGATCATTGTAATCTAAAGCAATATTTAAACTAAGACTAATTAAACTAATTATTTTAAACTAAATTATCAACTACGAGCAATAATTAAACTATTCGAACTTAAGAACTAAGAAGTAAAATCAACGAATCTAAGATTATGAATGTAATAAACTATCACTAAATAATTGTATCATAAGAATCTAAAACGGGAATATAAAGCATGAACTAATTCGCATAAATAAACAAGATTCATCCAATTTCCAATATCCAATATCAATCATGAAAGAATTAAACTAATTAGACTACTTCTAGAATTAACTAAGAATTTTAACTACAAAATTAACTAGGAAACTAATTACGAAATTAACTAAGAGTTTAGAGTACTTATTGAAACTACTGAAAGCGGTAAAAATCTCCAGCGAATCCGGAGTTTGGAACGAAATCTCGATTTGAAGTGATTCTTGAGCGTAAGGATCTTCAATCTTCAATCTTGATTTCTAGAGTGTATAAATGCGTTGTTTCTGTGCTGGCTAACCCTAGGAAGTGGTCTTTGCTCGTAGATAGTCGTGTCTCTTCTAAAAATCCAAAATTTGAAGGATATATATAGATATATCATGCCTTGGCGCACAAGAAACCCTAAAAATGCATTTTAGGCAGCCACGTCGACGTCGCGTCGACTGACGCGTGCTGGCTCTCGGCGTCGACGCTGCCTGGGTGCTCGCGTCGACTGGGTGGGTGCGTCGACTGATGTGGTCATGGATCGACGCAACTGTAAGTTGCGTCGACTTGGCGTCGACTGGCGGACTCTTGGATCGACGCAACTGCAAGTTGCATCGGCTTGGCGTCGACAGAGCGTCGACTGACGCGTGCAGTATCCACATCAACATAGCGTTGACGCTTGCATCGATCGACGCTACTAAGAGTCTGTCTCATTTTTTTGATCTTTCTTCTACTCGTTCACTGGAAAGCTCGTTCTCCACTCTTGAACATCGAACTTCATCCCTTTATGCGCTGAACTCTTCCAGTTATTTAGCTGTAAGGTGAAAAACAACGAATAATCACCTATTCCTATCAGTTATGATCAAAACACGGTAAATTAAGCTGGAAATATAAAAATACGGAATTAAGCTTAAATCATACAACTTATACCAAAAACAAATAGAAAAACGAACTAAAAAGCTAATAAAAATAAGGATAAATCTACGCTAACAAGTTACCATCATCGTTACCTTACCGCTGAGGATGGACAGAGAGCTCCCATACCAAGATAACGGTGACTTTCGCGGTATCTTTATACCGTTAGTTATACCATTACGAAGTGACAGAGAGGTTAGCGGCGAACTTAACGATTAATTTCTTACCGCTACCAACACCACTACGGATGGACAGAGACTACTCAAAGAGGGTTAACGGTATAGTTAGCGGGAATTCCTACCACTAAGTCTTACTGTTACCTGCCCAGAAATGCATTTTTACCCTAACTTGTGCTTCAAGACAAGGGAAAACTATATAAACCCCTCTTTTAATCCGTCCCGAAACAGACATAACACCACTATAACCTTATTTTCGGTCCTTAGACTCAAAAAGAACGCACCTTCGCATCCCATATCAACATAGAAGATCATGATCGAAGATTCAAGAATCGCAAGTTTCAAGCTCCAATCTTTAGTTCGTGATTCGATTTTCGGCCAAGATCTACTCAATTTCTCCTGAGTAGCTGGAGAGTTTATAGCACTTCTTAGTTTCAATAAGTATTCTAAACTTTTTTCTTGTTTTCTTAGATTAATTTGTGCGATTAAGTAGTAGCTTTTCAATTATTGTTCTTGAATTATTTTATGTTTCGAACCTTAGTTACTTTTGATATTCGGATTCGTAATCTTTCATTTAGTTTAAAATGATGTTTGGTTTTTAGAGATTTAATATTGTTCATGCTTAAATAATTTATTACATTTACATTGCGTTTAAGTTAATTGCTTTTCGTTTATGCTAGTTATTCTTTTTGAGTTCATAGATTGGTTTTGTTATAATTATTAGATTCGTTATAATCACCTAGTTTTAATTGATGTTCATGCGTATTTAAATTCATAGTTAATCAAAACAAACAAAACCCCAAATTTGTACAAGTTTTCGTGTTACTTGTGATTGAGCAAACTATTCGAGATTTTGATTGCATGTTCCTTGAGATTGACTCGGTTTTAACTTACCAACCTACATGCGAACTCGTACTCTTGCGAGCGAGCTTTTGAATAATTCACAAATATTTATAAAGTAGGAACACAAAAGTCCGAATCAAAATTTTGGCGCCGTTGCCGGGGAACAAAGGAAAAGGTTTCAAAAATATGTTTGTTCGATTTATTTTCTTTTCAACCGTCTATTTGTATAATTCATTTTTCTATTCGATGCGTTTGATTTGCTGTTGAGTGTATGCAAGGTAGAAGATCACTTAGACTCGAACTTGCACCATTCATTGATAATATTCATTGTTCCAATCAAGCAAGACCTCCTCATATTTCTGAAAGCGAATCATCTGTTACCAGTGATTTTGTTTGTGACACAATTCCTGATACGATGTTAAGATGAGAAGATCCGGTTCACAACAACAATACAAATGATCAAACGCTAAGGAAACCTCCTATACGACATAGAAATGAATACAGAAGCGAACCAATTCACCCCGAAGGACCGGAACAACCTCGAGAATATTGGGAAAATATTCAACAAAATATGGTGGACCAGAATGAAAAGCGAGGAGGAGGAGGAAATAGAAATCACCATCACCACAACCATGATAACTATTCTGAGAGATCTTACCCTGGAGACGAGCAGATTGATGACTAGCTTGTTAATAACCACTACAATGAAAGGAACGAGTATGATAGAAACTATGCTAGGCCTAATAATCAAGAGAGACACCCAAGGGGGGGTGCGCGAACCAAGACAATGATATTTCACAACCCCTCAGGTAGGTCCTTATAGTTCTGCTATTATGTTGGGAAGAACTGCAAGAGACTTTGAGCTTAAACCTCATATAATCAAAGGAAAAAAAAAATTTGCCGCCCAGACTATTTTGATTTTCACAGTTTACCATACAAACTTTTTTTTGGGACAAACCACCATCTGAACTATGCATTTTTTGCAACTTACCCCCTGAAATCAGAATTTTGGTAGTTTTGGATACCAAATCCGGTTTGTTAAGGGTTTTTCTTGGTAACTTCACTCCTTATTTCTAATCCTCCCCCCTTTCTCCTCCCTAATCTACCATTTCTACAATGATAACGGCACGACGGTTCTTTAAGACGTGAAATTTCGTTGCCGATCTTCTTCGCCATGGAGAGGAGGTCTGTCGTGCCGTTATCATTGTAGAAATGGTAGATTAGGGTAGAGAAAGGGGGGGGATTAGAAATAAGGAGTGAAGTTACCAAGAAAACCCTTAACAAACCGGATTTGGTATCCAAAACCACCAAAAATCTGATTTCAGGGGTAAGTTGCAAAAAACATACAGTTCAGATGGTGGTTTGTCCCAAAAAAAAGTTTGTATGGTAAAATGTGAAAATTGAAATAGTCTGGGGGGCAAAAAGTTTTTTTCCGTATAATCAATAACCTCCTGACGTTTCATGGTCTCGCCAACGAAGACCCGTTAGCTTTTCTTAAGGAATTTTATGCAGAAGTAAGTACAATCCCATCACCGGGACTTCATCACGAAGATCTTCAAATGGTGTGTTTTCCAAGTTGTTTGAAAGATAAATCCAAATCTTGGCTACTCTCATTAGAACCTCGATCATTGACTGATTGGCCCATGGTGAGCGATAAATCTATTAATCAATACTACTCAGCTTAAACGATAGGCCACATTAGGAGGCAAATCGCAAACTTTATTCAGCGAGATGGGGAGTTGCTACACGAAGCATGGGAACGTTACAAAACTTTATTGCAAGCTTGACCACATCATCACAACTCTCCAGGGATGGTCAACCAATTCTACTACGAAGGACTACTGGACTCTTACAAAAATAATGTTGAGACAGCTGCTGAACGGGATTTTGGATACTTGACAGCAACGGAAACTAAACAGTTGTTTGAAAGGATGAGCGAGAAATCCAAGCAAACGAGTTCTCCACCACGAAAGATAAGAGTTAACGAGGCCAGTGAGGTGCCAAGCAACGAAACCGTTGAAACATGCAACCGCTGCGGACAGCAAGGCCATTTGGTGGATACGTGCAAAATGGTGTTTTACGACGAATGTGAAGCCGAGGCGTATGCCATTAAAGACCAAATGCTCAAACAATACCTTCCAACTCATGAGCACAGGCCCCCAACTAAATTTCAGGCACAACGTAATTCTCCTTACTTAAAATGGGGCCCAGGAAATCCACATTACACTCCCACACAAACTGATCCACCACCACCCCCACCAAACAAACACCCAACAACTGGACCAACACCTGCTCCAATACAACCGAACGACCAATTATTAATTTGGCAGCAAAACCAAGTCACTGAAATAATTAGAAATAGATACGGGCTCACAAATTTGACTACGCAAGTTAATAAGCAGGGAGAAGTTTTGAATGACCTCTCCAAAAGTGTGAAGAAATTAGAAAAAAATGTTAGGACAAATGGAAGCATCTATGGCAAAGGCGGAAAACGAGAAAGGAAAATTCTCGAGCCAACCCGAGCAAACTTCAGCTGTTCATGTTTTACGAAGCGGAAAGAAGGTAGATAATGGAATCGAATTAGAAGAAAAGAAAGAAGAGGTCGCAGAAATTCTAACTGCGGATTCGCCCAAGAATGACGACCCTAAACCAGTGGACCAAATGCATAAGTCATCAAATCCTTATATTCAGGGTTCATTAAAAGGGAAGCTTCCAAATCCACCCACCCCCACAATAATTGACGATTCCTCCAAGTCTCCGACTCAGTAACCGAAGCAGTTCACACCTACGATTCGAGACAAATTTCACTTTTCAAGTCGTCTACGCCCAGCCAAAGAAAACAAAAAATTCATGGAGCTCAATAATCTGCTGAAAAATGTCAATATTAACCTACCTCTATTAGACGTAATCAAAACGATGCCCGCGTACATTAAATTTTTCAAGGAGTTAGCCGCGAGGGAACGACGACTGGAAACGACACAACGAGTATAATTAACCAAGGAGGTGAGCGCCATATGCAGTGGTCCGTTACCCAAAAAGGAGAAAGACCCAGGGAGTTTTTGAATAACTATTACCTTAGGAAATGGGCAAATGGCACGCAGAATGCTTGACCTTGGTGCAAGGATTAATTTGATGGCGTATTCATTATATAAAGAATTTGACCTTGGAACAATGAGGCCAACTACGATGCGACTACAATTGGCGGGTTAATCAATTAGACAACCGCTTGGCATAGTTGAAGATGTATTAGTTCAAGTCGGCGAACTGGTAATTCCAGTTGATTTTGTCATAATTGATGTCGGTGAAGTTTCAAAAGAAGGCACGGGGCATACTATTTTGCTGGGCCGACCATTCATGTCCACCTCTCATACATTAATTGACGTGCACAAGGGGAGAATGACCTTATCCATTTTGGGAGAGAGTCACATTTTTGCTTAAAGAAATTCACAACACTCCTTATTCATTCATGCACGAAGATTTTTCGTTTATTGATCCTATTGCATCCTGCATTCACGAACTAAAAGGGATCACCGTGTTAGATGAGTTAAGCGTCGAGGACGACACAGAATTTTTGAACAGGGTGGCAGAAATATTGGAAATAGATTTGAACGAAGTCACCAGATATTATGAATAATTTGAAGATTTTGATGAAGAATTGTGCGAAATAGCTGGTGCACTTGAACTTGGCCCAAAAATGGAGTTGAAACCACTACCAAGTCATTTGAAGTATGTTTTCCTCGAGCCCAACGAAACGAAACCCGTCATCATATATTCAGCATTGGCGGACACGAGGAAAAAGAATTGTTTGCGGTACTAAGCACCCACAAATAATCCATAGGATGGAACATTAGCGACATCAAAGGGATAAGCCCTGTTACTTGCATGCACTGAATCGAGCTAGAACCCGATGCTAGACCTGTGAGGAACAATCAACGAAGACTAATGCCAACACTTTATGAGGTTATCAAAAAGGAAATTTTAAAGCTTAAAGATGAAGGGATTGTTTTTGCTATCTCTGACAGTAGGTGGGTGAGCCCAATACATGTGGTTCCAAAGAAAGAAGGCATCACCATAAACGAAAACAATAAAGGCGAGATAGTTCCGACCCGACTGACTACTGGATGGCGTATGTGTATCGATTATAGGAAATTAAATGCAGCCACTCGTAAAGATCACTTTCCTTTGCCGTTCATAGACCAACTTCTTGACAAACTTGCCGGACAAGAATTCTATTACTTTCTAGATGGCCTTTCGGGCTATTACCAAGTAGCCATTGCTCCGGAAGATCAAAGTAAGACGACATTCACATGCTCCTTGGGCACATTTGCCTTTTGAAGAATGCCTTTCGGCCTGTGCAACGCACAAGCGACTTTTCAAAGGTGCATGCTTTCAGCTTTTACTGATTTTATTGATGATTTTCTTTAGGTATTTATGGATGATTTTTCAATTTTTGGTTCGTCTTTCGAGAATTGTTTATCTAATTTATCTAAGGTTTTGGAGCATTGCATTGAGAAGAATCTTACATTGAGTTGGGAGAAATCCCATTTTATGGTAAAAAGTGGTACGGTTTTAGGTCATGTTGTTTCTAATAAGGGGTTGGAGGTTGATAAAGCTAAAATTGATGTAATCAAAACCCTTTGTCCCCCTCGAGATGTTAAGGGAATTAGGAGTTTTCTTGGTCATGCAGGTTTTTATAGACGTTTTATTAAAGATTTTTCAAAAATTAGTCATCCGCTTTGCAAACTTTTGACTTTAAACACTCCTTTTGTTTTTAATGAAGAATGTATGAATGTGTTTAATGAGCTTAAAGAGAGTCTTACTTCTGCCCCTGTATTTATTGCACCTGATTGGACTCTACCTTTTGAAATAATGTGCGATGCTTCCAATGAAGCAGTGGGGTCCATTTTAGGACAACGTGTGGATAAGTTGCTTAAGGTTATTTATTATGAAAGTTATATGTTAAACGACGCCAACGTAATTACACCACGACTGAAAAAGAATTGTTGGCAGTTGTATTTTGACTTGACAAATTTGGATCCTACATAGTTGGAGCGAAAGTAATTGTACACACGGATCATGCTACATTGCGTTATTTATTTTCTAAGCCTCAAAGTAAACCACGTCTTATTAGGTGAATATTATTGCTGCAAGAATTTGGCGTAGAAATAAAAGATAGACGAGGATGTGAAAACGTTGTAGCTGATCACTTATCTAGGATGATAATTGAGGAAAACGAAGGCGAAAATTTTATGATTAACGATTTATTTCCTTATGAGAACGCATTTAATCTTGAGCAATTAATTACTCCTTGGTATGCTGATATTGTGAATTATCTTGCTTGCAAAATTATACCTAACCATTTATCCTACCAAGAAAGGAAGACATTTTTAAGTAAATGCAGGGATTACTTTTGGGACAATCCCTATGTGTTCAAACGCTGTAAAGATGGGATTAACAGAAGATGCATTCCAAATGATGAAATGTGGAGCATATTGCAATTTTTCCATGACCATGGAGGGCATTTTGGAGCTCAAAAGACAACATTTAATGTGTTACAAGCTGGATTTTAGTGGCCAAGTTTATTGGGCGATGCATTCGAGTATTGCTAAACGTGCGACAACTGCCAACGAACCGGCAACATAGGAAAGTGACATGAAATGCCGCAAGTACCTAATCAAGTGGTAGAAATTTTTGATGTATGGGGAATATATTTCATGGGATTCTTTCCTAAAAGTGGAGATTTTGAGTATATTCTAGTAGGATTCAATTATGTATCCAAATGGGTGGAAGCAATCCCCGCTCGAAGAGCCAATGCGGAGGTTGTTCTTAAATTTCTACAAGAAAATATTTTTAGTAGATTCGAAGTGCCAAAATCAATTATAAGTGATGGAGGGAGCCATTTTTGCAACCGAGCCTTTGCAAGGTTAATGACGAAATATGGGGTCCGGCACAAGGTAGATACACCATACAACTCTCAAACTTCTGGACAAGTCAAAACAAGCAATCGTCAGCTGAAAGCTATCCTCGAGAAAACAGTTGGACCAAGTCGGAAGGATTGGGCAGTAAAGCTTATTGACGCGCTGTGGGCCTATTGAACGACCTATAAGATAGTGCTTGGTATGAGTACTTTTTGACTCGTTTATGGGAAGGCGTGTCATCTGCCAGTTGAAATAGAGCACCGAGCTAGTTGGGCTATTCTTAAATTAAATATGAACTATGACGAGGTGGGTGAATATAGGAAATTGGAGTTGACCGAGCTTGAATAGATTCAAAACGAGTACTATGACGATGCGTGGAGGCAAAAGAAGATGACGAAGATACACCACGATCGAATACTCGTTAACAAGTGACTAGAGGTAGGTAAGTTAGCTCTGGTCTATAATTCTAGATTGAAACTCTTTCCAGGTAAGATAAAGTCAAGATGGAGTGGCCCGTTTGTGATCAAAGAAATCAATGGATTTGGAGCGGTCACTCTTTACGACAAAAAAAAAGATGTAACATTTCAAGTTAACGGACACCGAGTAAAGCTATATCTTGACGGAGATACAACGAGTCAAGATCATGAGATGTTGAAGTTAGTGGACCCACCTCCGGATACAAATTAATCACAAAAACTTGCGTCGAGAAAGCGACGTTAAAAGATGTGCTTCTTGGGAGGCAACCCAAGCACTTGTATCATTTTTCTTTTCTTTTATTTTTAATTTGTATTTGAGCATTTCTTCAGTTTATTTTATTTTATTTTGCTTTGGTACGTTTACGCAATGTTGATGTGCAAAATTAATTAAAATTTCGCCTAATCTGAGAGTTTAACGGTTACCTAGCGGTAACCCATACCGCTAAAGTAACCGTTGGGAAGTTGCAGCAAGGTTAACGGTATTACTAGCGGTAACCATACCACTACAGTAACCGTTACCAGGACCGACTTTGCAGAATTTGGAAAGATTTGGACAACGATTTTTTGGGTATTTTATTCCCAATAGGTAAGTAAGTTTATGGTAATATTTTTCACGAATCTTTTCTAAGTTTAAAGTCTAGATCTATTACCTTAGGAGAGTTATTAATTGAATAGGTAAGCTTAATATCTCATACCTCAATTAAAACTGGGAAAAATCTAGGACTTCTATTTTCAAGAGCCAATAATTCCTATATAAACCACCCCTCAGGCACCCTATATTTCACAATTCTCTTTTGTTCTAAACCTCCCTACACAAGAAAATAAAAATTCTCCAAATCTCCCAACACCATGAGGCCAATTCCACAAGCAACCAACTACCACGAAAATAGGTGGATGTTGAGAAGTAAGCACGAAGAAGAGTTGGCCAAGATGTAAGTTGAAATCGAGAGGGTGAAGGCCACGAATAATGGTCTCCAACTAGACGAAGTCAATACCACCCTTAAGATCAACGCACTAGAAGATAGTTTGAAGAAAGTGTGAGAGGTGAATGCGGGGTTGAGAAACACTATTTCCCAACAAAAAGGAGCCATCAAGGAATTGAAGGTGGCGAAGCGTGATCTCGAACGAAGGAAGGAAGACCCATGGGAGCATGACGTGTCGATAGACGAGCTTCACGATCAACTCCTCATGGCTAAAGGGGAGATTGAGAAACTAACCATTCAAAATACTGAGTTTCTATGGAGAGAAGCCGCTTTTGCAAACGAAATAAAGATTTGGGAAAAACGTCTTGAAGATAAGGAGGCCGAATTGGCTGAGGCAGCGCAAGACAGAATGGACCTCCTGCGAGAGAATTACGAGATCCGAGAATACAAGTTCGCACTCCTACGTAGAGTCCACGAGCTGGAAGCCCAAATTAATAATCTTAAAGAGGGCAACGCAGTGCACAAGTGGAACATAAGATATTGGAAGCAGCGTCTAGAAGAGGCTAATGATAAATTGACGAGCTAGAGAACATGCAATACGGATCCCCTTAGACCCTTAGGACGTTTCCACTAGCTAATTATTTATGCAATATTTAAGTTTTGATTATCGAGTCGTAAGGTTGTCATCCTGTTCTATCTAGTTTATTTTATCGCAATTTCAATTTATTTCAATTCCGTTGTCTAAGTATTTCGAGTCAAAGTTAATAAAATTTTTATTCTAATTCCTCCTGCATTCTTTATTTTTAGATATTTATTTTTCTTTGGAAGTTTTTGATTTTCTTGAGAGATTGTGCAGTTTTCCCATCATTAACGGTCATGTAGCGGTATTCTTACCGTTGGATTCGTCGTTACACACCAGCAGGACTTCTAGCAGTATGGCTAGCGGTTACACTTACCGTTATGCCTTACCGCTAACTTATTAAAAAACCCGGCCCAAGGTAAATATAAATCGGAATAGTCTAGGGTTAATCGTCACTTTTTCCAAACTGCTAGAACCAGAGCACGCCGCTGCCCATTCTAAAGTATTACCTCTACCCAGACAAACCAAGGAAAATACGAGCAATTCAGATCAAGACAATCGAATCTGAGCTCGAGAACGGCAGGGACCCTGCGATTTTGGTGTGCAAACTTGGGATTTTTCGCGATTTTGGGGGTAAGCGTGGTTGAACTTAAACTCTTTTTGAACTACTTGGTTGGGATTACAGGTTGTTTAGTTTAGACTGTTGGGATTAGATTCGTTTGAGAAACTGCAGGTGAAATTTTCTGCATTCAACCTATTCGACAAAATGCTAGTGGTATCAGTAACGGTTACAGTGACCGCTAGAATACCGCTAAGTAGTAGCGATTTCAGTAACGGTTAGGCTTATCGTTAGGCCTTTCCGCTAAGTCTCCTACTAGTTCAGAATTTTTGGTAGTTGATAGCCATTTTCGAGGTTGCATCCCGACCACAATTACTGCAGACCTGAGACTGACGCTATGGCCTCTTCATCGACCAATGCATGGAGGAATGTGCAATGTAGGATTGGATCACGGTTCAAGGTTTACAACGACAAGGTCGATCTCTATAATTCCTTGGTCGATCGACAAATTGTGAATTCCGGTGGTCATCGACGTCGATTACTGGATGAAGCAGGTGACCCAAGGAGACGCATTCGCTGAGAAGTTTATTGGGTATATCAACAACCTCAACTGCATCCAAATGGCTCGAATACATGCCTCGGCTTATGAGCTAATGATGCTCGAGTTTTACACTTCTTTTGAAATCATGGCCGACAACACGCTGACGTGTCGATTTGGGGGCGAGGAGTACAACATTACCCCTACGATGATACAGGCTGTGTTTGGCTTTGAAGGCCGCATGACATTCCGCGAGCGGGATTATCATTATGACAAGTGGGCATTTTGGGTGGAGATTTTGTATCCGGGCAACGAAGGGAGGAGTCAATTTCCCCTCACAATGGTGAAAGAAAACGCGTTGTATGGCGCGTATCAGTTTTTGGCCCGATGTGTGATCGGTAAAGAGGAGCCGACTCTGATCAAACTATACGCCCTATGGTGTATGACGAAAGGGAATCTCGTCCAAATTTGCCCCTTGATCATTAAGTACCTGAAGAACGTGAAGAAGATAAATAGGGAGTGACCGGTTCCTCTGTCGCACGGGACTTTCATTACTGGCCTAGCTGAGGTGTGCGGATATTCGCCCAGGGACTGCGACACCCCCATCCCTATCAGGCACTACCGCTTCAATGGTGTATGGTTCGAGTTCCTGGGAGACCGAGTCGTGAGAGACGGCCGATCACGCAGTTGTGGGAATATGTTGAGGAAAGTGACGAGAACGAGGCGAATGAAGACGCCGAGGAGGATGAAGCTTGCGAAGAGGCACGGCGATGGATGAGGAAGATGTTGGGCAGCATAATGGACCCGCGATGGGTTCGACTAGAAAGTCATCGCAGTGGGGTCGGCCCGAGTTCGACGCCTACTTGACGGGTTATAGAGAGTTCAAGACTAACGTTTATGATCGACTCATTTTCTCGATTTTTCTTCTACTCGTTCACCGGAAAGCTCTTTCTCCACTTTTAAACATCGAACTCATCTATTTACGCGCTGAACTCTTCTGGCTACTTAGCTGTAAGGTGAAAAACAACGAAATATCACCTAATTGCATCAATTATGATCAAAATACGGTAAAATAAGCTTGAACTATAAAAATAAAAAAATTAAGCTTAAATCATCCAACTTATACCAAAAAAGAATAGAAAAATGTACTAAAAAGCTAATAAAAATGAGGACAAATCTATGCTAATCAACTACCCCACGCTTAATCGGTTTGTTCGTCCTCGAACAAACGATAAATTCAAAGTATAACTAGAATGAGAATAAGTTCAAGCAAAGAATTGTGCTGTGCTACATACATAATTTTGAAAATATAGGTACAAGTCACGCAACGTCAATCACTCGACCATTATACATTATCGCTCCAAAAACGAAATCATGCTTCCTCACGAAGGATAATATATATATGTACGCTCAAAAGCACTCAAGTATTTTCTGCATGGGACGTGTATACACTTAAATCATACAAATGCATGCACAGTAAATAAGAAGGCAAAACAATCTCTTCTCAATCGCAAATTAAGTGTGTTACCAAGACTATGAATCGGTAAGGTCTTTACGGGTTGTAATAAAAGGCTCTTTGGACGGGTGTGGAATATATAAGTCGTGTGGCTAAATCGCTTACTCAACCTAATCTAATCAAGAAGCAAATTGCTTCACCTCGTTCAAAAAAAAAAAAAAAACCTCACTTAACTCTCATAACGTAGCCTTAAAATTAGGCTATTCTTCAACTCGAAACTCGTAAACCAACTGTAAGCTCAAACCACTTAAAAACAACGAAATAGTTCACAAACGCCAAAGGGTCTTCATGGGAACCTCCGTGAAGAGTCGGGAGTAAATTAAGTTGATGTGGTTTGATCTCCACTTCCCTTGCGGTTGGTCCAAGAAGAATAGCGGACCTAAAAGGTACAACCTTCGGGCGCGCCAAATCGCGCTGTCTAGATGCTCGATCTCCTCTTGGTTCTCTAACTTGGTACTGAGCTCTTTCGTAGCGGTTGTCATATGCATTTATTTCGTAATCGTTGTTGCGCTCGTATCGCCTTTCAAAATTGTCTTGTTCGTAGCCATGGTTTTGATGTGCCAACCAGTCATTCACGTGCCTATGATTGTTAGCATGTTCTTTATGCTAAAAAAAAAATCATTTCTGAATGGCATGTTCTCAATATTTCGTTGACGATTGAGATCGTTGTTCCTTTCTTCGTTTTGCCTCATATATGCCATGTTGGGTTAGTGATTGAATACGTTGTGCTGTTGGTTAACTAATTCGTTTCGTCTCATGTTTTCCATGTTTTGCTGATAATTAGCCCAGTATGCTCGGGGTTGTGGTTGTCCTTGCAAAACGATTGGTTCACTACCATACCCGTTTCTAATGGGATGTGGTGGTGATCTTGGTGGGGAATCGCCGTTCCGAATCGAATGTGCTCCCAACATTGTGTCGGGAACTTGGTCACAAACAAAATCAGTCGCTGCTGAAGAATCGTTCTCGGAAATAAAAATGGGTCTTGGTCTCGGGGGATTTGAACGGTGGATGTTCTCAATGAATGGTACAAGATCGCGTTGAAGGGATCGCCTTCCTTGCATAAACTTAACAACACATCAACGTACCAAATGGCAAAGACCAAGTGCGGAAATAAAAATAAAAAGAAACTAATAAGTCAAAAAGAAAATAAAACGAAAAAAAATTTATATTCCTACTCGTTGCGTCCCCGGCAACGGCGTCAGAATTTTGATCCAAACTTTTGTGCACCCCTTTTAAGATATTTAATTAAAAACACGTAAGTTTGCTCGCAAGAGTACGAGGAACTTGTAGGGTGGTGAGTTTGACTCAAGTCGAATCTCTCGAGGAAGCAACTGTTCGGTCTTTAGATGTTTTTCTCAATTTACGAACTAGAATAAAATACATGTGCATTTGGGGTTTTAAAAGATTTTGAATTGATCATTATAAACTAAAGCAATAATTAAACTAAGGGTAATTAAACTAATTATTCTAAACTATATTATCAACTACTAGCAATAATTAAATTATTCGAACTTAAGAACTAAGAAGTAAGCAGCGAATCTAAGAACATGAATTTAATTAACTATCACGACACAATTATTTCATAAGAATCTAAAAACGAACAACTAAGAATAAATTGAATCGCATAAATAAACTAAATTAATCCAATATCCAAGCATGAAATGATTAAACTAACTAAACTAGTTCTAGAATTAACTAAGAACTTAACTACGAAATTAACTAGGAAATTAACTAAGAGTTTAGAGTACTTATTGCAACTAGTGAAAGCAATGAAAATCTCCAGATATTCCGGAGTTGAACGTTGATCTTAGGCGAAGATTGAATACCGAACGTGAAATCGAAGCCTCGGACTCGTTGTTCTTCGATCCTCGATCCTTGTCTTCAAATCTTGTTATAAGATGTGGAATTACGTTTATTCTAAGACCAAAAACCCTAGGATGTCGTGTCTCTCTCTTAAAAATCCGAAATATGAAAGGTATTTATATATATAGCATGTCTTGGCGCATAAGAAATCCTAAAAATGCATTTCTGGGCAGCCACGTCGACGTCGCGTCGATCGACGCGTACTGGCTCTCGGCATCGATGCTGCATGGGTGCTCGCATCGACTGGGCGGGGGCGTCGACTGAAGCGGACATGCATCGACGCAACAGAGAGTTGCGTCGACTGACGCACTCTTGGATCGACGCTTCAGAGAGTTGCGTCGGCTCGGCGTCGACTGAGCATCGATCGTCGCGGGTAGGGACTCGCGTCGATGCTTGCGTCGATCGACGCTACTGAGGCTCTGTCTCATTTTCTTGATTTTCTGCTACTCGTTCACCGGAAAGCTCGTTCTTCACTTTTAAACATCGAACTCATCTATTTACGCACTGAACTCTTTCGGCTACTTAGTTGTAAGGTGAAAACAACGAAATATCACCTAATTACATCAATTATGATCAAAATACGGTAAAATAAGCTGGAACTATAAGAATACAAAATTAAGCTTAAATCATCCAACTTATACCAAAAACGAATATAAAAACGTACTAAAAAGCTAATAAAAATGAGGAAAAATCTACGCTAATCAGCAAGCTTTTGAATAATTCACAAATATTTATAAAGTAGGAACACAAAAGTTCGAATCAGCATGCATGGTTGTACTTTAAGTTGTTTTAGTTTACTTGGTGAAACATTATTTATTGCATGTTTTCATTCCTGCTTTCTATTTCAACTTCGGCACACGCTCGAGGCATCCGACCTACTTGCATTTTACATTTCCTAGTTAGTTTAGTTTTCATAGTTTCTCGTTTTCATTTATGTTCCAAAAGCTAAAAACTCCTTGATTCTTACATAGCAATCGAATTCTGATAATATCAAGTCATGGAACCCACTTTTCTTATTTCAACCCCATGATATATTCATCACCACTACAACTACTCTTTCAAATGGCGCCGTTGCGACTCGGCTTGGTTAAGGTTTTTTGAATTGCTTGTAGTTTCTTTGTGTTTCTAGCTTTCTTTTGCATTTGACACTTTTCTTGAGTGTATGCAAGGTCTTCGAACACTTGGAAATAATTTGGCTCTTTATATTTCGAATCCCAAGCGATTGAGGCGTTTATAACATCCCCTTTCTACTCATATTGACATGGCAAATAATCTTCCGAATACCGGCCCATTTTCCAATCCCAACGAAAAATCGCCACGGGTTGATCCTCGAAGCTCTAGCACTCCCGAGCCCATTGTTCATGTCGAGCAATCCCCACCATTTGATAAACCTGGGCTTTCAACTCCCCACCCAATGAACCCTCCCAACCACGCTCTAGGAAATCAAGGGAGTTGTTTTACTGATTAGCACAAATTTTTCTTGAATTTAGTTAGTATTTTAGCTCATTTTTATTGTTGATTTCGGTGAAAGTTGGATAGATTGAACACATTTTCGTATTTTCTTATATCCAACTTGTTTTATCATATTTTAATTATAATTAATTAATTTTATATTTATTTTAGGTATTTTAGTTTGGACTTAGTCAAGGATGGGCAAACGAGTAGAGTTTCAGCAAAAACGGGCCGCGATTTGAAGAATTAGAAGCTACCGACTTTCTATAACGGTTATCCATCTGGAACCGTTATAGTAGCCTGCAGACCAGCCCTACCGAGCACTGCCGACCAAGCCTGCCGAGCGCTGCGCACACCTGCCGACCAAGCGTGCGTCAGTCCGCCCGCGTCGACCAGTTTACGTCGGTCAATGAAATAACCGTTATAGAATCCCTGATCGACGCACTTGCCCATGAACTCTCTGTAGCGTCGATCCTAAATTCGTCGATCGATGCAGTTGCCCAGAATCGTGATTTCTAGGGTTTCTTACTGCCCAAGACTTCCCAAAACTATAAATACTCTATGTATTTCGTTTTTTTACATACAATATCATATTTATAGGGTTTTAAGGCCTCTTAGGGGCTGACAACCCCAACGAGTTCCCTTCGATTTCTTAGTTTCTCTTAATAGTTCTTAGTTTTAAATTCTTAGACTTTAGATTAATTTAGATTCAAGATTTCATCGTGGAACGTTGCAATTTTCTTCGCTTAATTAGTAAGTACTTATCTCTTATGCTCTTTAATTTAGTTCACATGCTTTCAATTAGTTTAATTAAATATCTTAGAATAATTATTATTTCCATGATGAATTGTGATTATGATTGTGTTGGGATTGTGATGTTGAGATTGATGATTATTGGTAGCTTTATCTAATGAGTCTAGAGCCTAGATTCGTTGTAAACCATCAATTGGGTTTTCCCAAGAGGTCGTGGAGACGAATCAAAGCTCTAGAACCCTAGTTTTTTTAAATCATTTATAAGTATTTTAATTAATTTAAATGAACTCTAGATTCAATTTCTCTAAGATAATTTAATCTTAATTTTAGATAATTAATTCTTAGTTTAAATAATCTTAGACTTAATTAGTTAGTTCATAGCTTAAGTAATCTTTAGATTTAATTTATTGCTCTTATTTTAATTAATTTTAGTTCTTAAACTCTCAAACAAAACCCCCCTATTCACGTGTTAGATTGTTTATTTTTATTATTTTCTTATTCATTAAATCAAACACAAACGAACTTCCGAATCTAGTCTTCCTTTGAGATCGACACGAGTCAACTTACCCACCTACAAGTGATCCTGTACTCTTGCGGGCGAGCTTTTTAAAATTGACAACTTTAAATAAAAGTAGGTGCAAAAAGTTCGAATCAAAATTTTGGCGCCGTTGCCGGGGAAGGCTAAAGGTTGTGATTTTTTTGTTTGCCCTTCGTAACCTTATTTGTATTTTTACTTGTTTCGTTTATCTTTCGTATTTGTTTGTGATTATTCTTTTTGTTCGTTTTTATTATCTTCCGCTGGTACGTTTAATCTTGTGCGTTGAGTGTTGTGTAAGCAAGGTACATCTCTCGACACCTAGGTTCAACGACCCAAGAAAAAATTAAAAAAAATAATTTAAAAAGGAGAATGACTAATTACGGTATAACATCTGATTGGCGTGGCTTTCGACCGACTATTCCATTGAGCTCCAAGATGCGGGATTACGATCTTGACTATTTCTACATAGAGCGAGTCCCGATTTTTTATGGACATCTGAGCGAGGATCCAGTGAGATTTTTCCAAGAATACGAGGACATCACCTGGATTTTCCCTCTTCTCGGCCTTACGAGAGATCAAGTGAGGATGCGACTCTTCCATTATGCTCTACAAGATCGGGCAAGAAAATGGTTAAATTATGCAGAGCCCGACTCTTTGCGAACGTGGGATGAAGTATACGATAAATTCATCTGGAATTTCTACGCACCTAAAGTAGTATGTGATCGTTGTGGAGGCCGAGGGCATTTGGCGAATACATGCGTAGTACCATTTGACGATAAGCCACAATATCATGATATTGCCATCCAAAATTATACGAGTTATGCCTCCCCCGACTCGATTCCTTCATACCCGAGCTATGGAGAATACACCCCACCTATTCCAGATGATTCGGACGAGGAGTTAAAGGCGTGGAAGCAAGACCTATCTAAGACTATGGAGAATTTCGAGACAATGTTTGGTCAAATAATGGCTTCTTTAGCAAAAAGGTCAGACGAGATGGACGAACCTCCAAGTCAACCAGAGATGTCGATTTTTGATGAGATGGAGCCAAATTTGAAAGAGATGCATGCGGAGGATGAAATTGGGGATATGGTGGAAATCACCCCTCTTGCGCTTTTTAATGATTTCATGGACGAAAACGAGGAGGTGTTGCCACTGGAGAACCCACGCGACGTTGAAGATTCAAGCCTACACGAGCTCAATGAGAATGGAGGTCTTGCGGAGCCAAAGTTAGAAAAGGGTGAGGTTATTGAACCCCAATTCGTTCCGCCCGAACCGCTGTGGAATCTTAATTTTGAAGCGGTGGAAGACATATTGGAGGGCGATGAGATTATTGAGCCTCATACCGTGCCACCCGATGCTTTAATCAATATTGAGATGGAGGTAGTGGACGAATTAATTGAGAAATATGCACTGGCCGAGTCTAATATTGAGCCACCCGAAGATTCGATGGATATTGTGATGGTGGACGAGTTTGTTGAGAAGAATTCAAATCCCCCTCCCCTATGCCCGAATATAGATTTAAATATTTTTCAAATTATTGAGGGGGATATCAATGAAATAAAGAAGTTCGGGGTGTTCGAGGGGTTTGCTGTTTGTTCGAAGAATTTCCTAATTTTTCCTAAGGTTGATGATCGGCCCGTGCCCTGATGGGTTTTTAATATGTTCGTAGTGATCGGTTACTCGCTTTTTCGACCTCCAAAGCAAGTTGAGGTTTTAATTTCTTTAACTCTTTGACTTTCTTTCCGTGCTCGCCTTGGTAATTTGAGTTGCTTACTCTTACTCTTGGAGAATACTAAGGCGTGGCACGATCGTCACTTGTTTCTGGATCCAGGATAACATCGTTCGTAGATAGCGTCGAGCTTTCGACGTTAAACAAGCGCTTCTTAGGAGGCAACCCAAGTTTGGTTTTCTTTTCTTTTTCCTTAAAGTTTTACTAGTTAGTTTTTTTTTTTTGTTTATTGGTTTTGTCTTTATAGGTTTTATTCAAGACATTTTCAATCACGGGATTCAAGGCGAAGGATGATTGCACAAACACTTTTTAGAGAAGCTCGACTATTTTCAGGGATATTTTCTTATTCCTTTCTCCCTTGCTTTATTTTCTTATACTCGTTTATGGAAATCAGGGGATTGCCGAGTTTTTAGAGGGGGGGTGGTTGAGTACGATTTATATTTGACAAAAGTTGTGCAATTTGAAAGTTTTTACGTGATTGATTGCTATTTCTACGCTGAATTGTGTTTGTCTGGCTTGTCTGTCGAATTTAACTAAGTATGAATTGATGTTCTTGTCTTTTGAGCGTGCATAAGTGCATAAAATTTCAAAAATTTTATTATTATTTATATATTTTAAAATGGTACTTGGACGTAATTGATTTCACAAAACCTAAAAAGCAGTGTCAATTCAAAACTTTTTCATGCAAAAAGTCAGTGAGTAGCCTGAGTGATTATCATCATTGCATGTACTTGAATGAGTTTTGATTTGATATCTCTTTGAAACCGCTGTGTGTAGCTGATTTTAAAAATGAGGTTAAGGCACAGAAAAAACTATATTCCGGCCATATCCATATATTTTAGCCACTATAGATTCCAAATGAGCCAATCATAGCCAAATTATCCATGCCTATAGCCCTGAGTGATTTTATTGAGTCGACCCCTACTAACCCATTAAAAGCGTGGGGTAGGAGTTCGTATTTTTATTGGTTATTAGTGTTTTGGAGATTTTATTAGGAATTTATGATGTTTATAAACTTTTGTAATTTAGGACCACCATCCGAACAAGAAAAAAAAAAGGAAAAAAAGAAAAAAGAATACCCCATAAAAATTATAATAAGGGGGATAAAAAAAAAACAAAAGGAAGGATGGTGAGTCTAGTTGAATTGTGTTAGTCATTACCTATGCGCTTTATTAAGGCTTGTTTATTATTGTTTATTTTATTATGAAGCCTAATGTTTAAGAGGCAAAGAGTTGAGTTGTAATAAGAAGCACATTATAAGCTTCAATTGTATTTAAGTGGTTCGAGCAAAAGTCGGTTTAAAGTTGCGAGTTGAGAAATAGACTAAAAATAAAGGCTAAGTTATGAGTGTTTAGTGAGGTTTTTTTTTTTTTTTTTTGAATGAGGTGAAGCACATTGCTTCTTGATTAGATTAGTTTGGTGAGTTATTCATCACGTTAGATCGTGAGTTAGCCACACGACTTATATATTCCATACCCATCCAAAGATCCTTACATTACAACCCGAAAAGACCTTTTCTGATTCTTAGTTCGACAACACACTTAATTTGCAATTGAAAAGAGATTGATTTTCGGTTCTTGTTCATTGTGCTTGTATTTGTATGATTTGAGTGCATACACGTCCCTATAAAAAAACTCTTGAGTGCTTGAGCGTACACTTATATATATTACCCTTTGTGAGGATGCATGATTTTGTTTTTGAAGCGACAATGTAATAAAGGTGGAATGTTTGAAGTTGCGTTGCATGTATCTATATTTTCAAAACTATATATGTAGCACATCACAACTCATTGCTTGAGCATAATTTCTTTCTTGTTATACTTCGAATTTATCGTTTGTTCGAGGACGAACAAACCAATTAAGCGTGGGGTATTTGATTAGCACAAATTTGTCTGGATTTTAGTTAGTATTTTAGCTCGTTTTTATTGTTGATTTCGGTGAAAGTTGGATAGATTGAACACATTTTCGTATTTTCTTATCTCCAACTTGTTTTATCATATTTTAATTATAATTAATTAATTTTATATTTATTTTAGGTATTTTAGTTTGGACTTAGTCAAGGATGGGCAAACGAGTAGAGTTTCAGCAAAAACGGGCCGTGATTTGAAGATTTAGAAACTGCCGACTTTCTATAATGGTTATCCATCTGGAACCATTATAGTAGTCTGCCGACCAAGCCTGTCGAGCGTTGCGCACACCTGCCGACCACGCCTGCGTCAGTCCGCCCGCATCGACCAGTTTACGTCGGTCGACGAAATAACCGTTATAGAATCCCTGATCGACGCACCTGCCCACGAACTCTCTGTAGCGTCGATCCTAAATGCGTCGATCGACGCCCAATCGACGCAACTGCCCAGAATCATGATTTTTAGGGTTTCTTACTGCCTAAGACTTCCCAAAACTATAAATACTCTATGTACTTCGTTTTTTACATACAATATCATAATTGTAGGGTTTTAAAGCCTCTTATGGGCTGACAAACCCAACGAGTGCCCTTCGATTTCTTAGTTTCTCTTAATAATTCTTAGACTTTAGATTAATTTAGATTCAAGATTTATCGTGGAATGCTGTAATTTTCTTCGTTTAATTAGTAAGTACTTATCTCTTATGCTCTTTAATTTAGTTCACATGCTTTCAATTAGTTTAATTAAATCTCTTAGAATAGTTATTATTTCCATGATAAATTGTGATTATGATTGTGTTGGGATTGTGATGTTGAGATTGATGATTATTGTTAGCTAGATCTTATGGGTCTAGAGCCTAGATTCGTTGTGAACCATCAATTGGGTCTTCCCAAGCGATTGTGGAGACGAATCAAAGCTCTAGAACCCTAGTTTTCTTAAATCATTTATAAGTCTTTTAATTAATTTAAATGAACTCTAGATTTAATTGCTCTTAGATAATTTAATCTTAGTTTTAGATAATTAATTCTTAGTTTAAATAATCTTAGACTTAATTAATTAGTTCATAGATTAAGTAATCTTTAGATTTAATATATTGCTCTTAGTTTAATTAATTTTAGTTCTTAAACTCTCAAACAAAACCCCCATGTTCGCGTGTTAGATTATTTATTTTTATTATTTTCTTATTCGTTAAATCAAACACAAAACGAACTTCCGAATCTAGTCTTCCCTTGAGATCGACACGAGTCAACTTACCCACCTACAAGTGATCCCGTACTCTTGCGGGCGAGCTTTTTAAAATTGACAACTTTAAATAAAAGTAAGTGCAAAAAGTTCGAATCATTTACCACTCATGGACACGCCATGGGCCTACACCAATATACCACACCTCTCCCTCATCCCCCTAATGCATTCAAATCCAATAATTATGGCAATGGAGGCTATAGCTACATTCCTAACGTGGGAGGGTATGGTGCAAACTATGTTGGGAGTGAGATGAGTTTTAATGGTTTTGGCAACATGGGAGGGCATGGTGCAAACTACGTTGCCAATGGTGCTAACGGAAATGGTCAACCCAACGTGGGAGGGCATGGGGCAAACCATGTTGGGTATAACGGCTTCTCGGGAATGAATGGTTCATATGGAGGCTATGGTGCTCCTACACAATTTCCGAAAATGCAAAGCCCGATTCCCAGCCCGTATGGAGTCCCTCTGGCTTACAACTTCAATCATGCTCCGAATGTGAATTTGAATGCTAATGGTGGTGGTCCCGGTTATGGAGGTGCCGATACTAATATTCATGAGGACACTCTAGATCCGTATGCTTTGTTTGGGGGAATGAGCCTTAATGCCCAATATGCCCACCCCGTCCTCGCTATGAAAGAAGTTAGCAAAGCCTTCGTGGGCGTGACTATTTCGTCTTGTGTATCCCTTCCCCCCGAGGTTATGGCTATTGATATCCGTTCACTTGACTTTGATCGGCTTCCGATTTTTCACGGGTTCACTAAGGAAGATCCTCTCCAATTCCTCCGGCAATTTATGTGGCAAGTCTCGAGTTTTCACCTCCTGAATATGATGAGTTTTGAGCATCTTCAACTCCGTTGTTTTTCATATGCTCTACAAGATAAAGCATTGTCGTGATTTATGGGGATCCCTCCAAATTCTATTCATACATGGGATGACCTCTCGGAAACATTCTTAGATCATTACTATTCCACAGAAAAGACGGTTGAATTAAGAATCAAGATCATTTCGTTTAAGCAAATGAAAAACGAGTCGTTCCGCTCCACTTGGGCTCGTTTCCAAGATCTTCTCACGAGTTGTCCACATCATCGTATGCCAAAGGAACTTCTTATTCAAACTTTCTATGAGGCGTTGGACCAACAACTCCAATAGGTGGATACGTGGGCCGGGGGTATTATGAAAGAACAACCTCCTCAAGTGATTCTCAAGATTTTCACCACTCTTGCCGACAATTCTCAACAAAGTCTTCTCGGGCATTGTATTTTAATGCCAATGATGTGAGTGAAGCTTCTTATCCTAGAGATCTTGAGTTGGAAAAGGAAGTAGCGGCTATGAAGGCTCAAAAGGCTAAATTGTCAAGCCCAAGTCCGGATCCCCCGTGCGCGTCATGTGAAATGATTGGTCATGATACCACTTATTATCCGTCAAACCCCTCTTTCTATATGCCGATGCCTCAATCGGAGGAGGTATGTGGGGTTCAAGGGTATCAAGTGGGACCCGGTGTTGCCAAGCCTTCATTTGCTCATCCACCGAATCACAATCCTCCGTATCATCCGAGCAACCACATGCATCGAGATTTTGGTTATGCTAATCCACATGCGGGTCCATCTCCTCCGTCTATTCCAATGAATGCTCCTACTCCACCTTTCGATCCAACCCTCTTAGCTATTATGCAACAAGTGCAATCATTGTCGGCTTCGTTTGATGCTCGGTTCATTGCTCTTCAGGCCACGACAAATGAGATAAACACTAAAGTGGGCCAATTGGCAAGTGACGTGAATATGCTAAAACAAGCGAATGAGAAAGGAAAATTTCCAAGCCAACCTTCGCAAGCCCATGCGGTCACGGTCCTTGGAAGTGATGGGGTGGTTGATATACGGATGTCCCAGCGTCCGAGGAGGAGGTGGTTGCTATCCTGAGTGTTTTTACTCTTCCCAATTCTACGCCCGTGGGTCCCACTTTAGCAAGGGAACTTCTCGATGGCCTATACAAGTCTTCAAATCCCTACAAGGCACTAATTTCTAAGGCCCCCATGCCCTATCCATCTCGACTACAAAGTGCTACGAAGGACGACCAATTTCAAAATTTCCATGGCTTATTGTTCGACGTATTAGACGCCATCCGGAATTTGCCCGCTTACTCTGCGTTCATCAAGGAGATTTCTACCTAAAAGCTTGAGAGAACTATGAATGAGATAGTTTTTCCATCTAAGGAGGCAAGTGTGGTTAGTGACCCCTCTCTCTCGGCTCTTAAGAGAACGGATCCTGGCTCGTTTGTATTGATATCAAACTCAGAAATGGGAAAATCATTAATGGCATGCTTGATTCCGGGGCGGGTGATAATTTGATGCCGTCTTCGATTTACGAACAATTGAATCTTCCTCCTTTACAAGAGACACGCATTTGCTTACAATTGGTCGATCGGTCAATTAGAAACCCAACACTAGTGTAGAAATCGCTTTCTAGAACGCCCTGTTTCTGCACATCTAGAACGCCCTGCTGAGGCGTTCTGTATGGAGCTGTTCTAGAAAGTCTGACAATCTATAATGCCCTGCTGAGGTGTTCTAGAATGTCGGACTTTCTAAAACGGTTATCTGAGCCGTTCTAGAAAAAAAATTCAGCCGTTCTAGAAAGTTGTTTTTACCGGTTTCCCCGTTCTGAAAAATAACTTTCTAATACGTCTTATAAAACGGGCGTCTGGAAAGTATACTTTGCATAACGTCTTAAAAAATGGACGTCTTGGAAAGTATATTTTCCAGAACGTTCTAGAAAGTTTATTTTCCAGAACGTCTTAAAAAATAGACGTTCTAGAATGTATACTTTCCACAATGTCTCAAGAAAAAGACATTGTAGAAAGTATACTTTCCAAAACGTCTAAAGAAACAGACGTTCTAGAAAGTTTGTTTTCTAGAACGGTTTTTTGATATCCGTTCTAGATTTTTACATTTTTGGAATTTCATTCCACATTCATTTTTCCAGGCTTGCTCATATATTACAATTTTATTACCTATTTAAATCACAAAACACGTGTCATTTATATAATCCCAAGATCAAAAAACACATGTCATTAATCACAATAATACACAATCACCATAAGATGTCAATACAAACAACACAAGTATCCAAATACACGATCACCAAGTCTTAAAATAGAAATCACCAAAAGACGATGAGTACATATTTTGCTACCATTCAAGTTATCCACAAATAGTTGTCCACAAAAACGAAGAGTCGGAATAAAAAAACTAGTACATAACAGCTTTCTTTAGGTCATCTACACCAACTTTGTAACGCCCTTCAAACGCAGCTAAACACTTGGCCACTCTCGCAGCATATAATTCAGCTCTGTGCCCCTGAAATCTCAAGATATATACATTTTCAAATTTCAAGATATATACATGTTCAGGTTCAAAAAAAATCCCAGAATATGCCCATAACTACACCATGTTCTATTTTCTCAACTAGAAGTCAAGTCAATGTTACAAACTCTGATACATGTTCTGTTACTCATTTCAAACTTGTTACATAAATACTTCATTCAGTGTTATTTTGACAGGTATAAAACCTCATCCATAATAGAAAATCATAGATAAATATCAGGATGAGTTTCGTATCGAAAACCTGGCAACCACCTAGGCGGGCTTCCATAACAATGTACATTAGTTGCTCTCTGCCGATACTCACATCCTTCAAATACTCCTTTGCTAAAATTATCTGCGCATAATTTAAAAAGAAAAAGGAAAGAGAAAACAGAAAAAAATGTTAACAAACTTTCACACTATTGACAACTTTTTTTTTTTTTTTTGAATCAATATTTCAAATTAGAGAGTAACAAAAATGGAAATAGAGATTATTATATTATAACAAACTATACCTGAGTCTTTGCAACATCCATATCTTCGTCGACCATTTTAACAACTTCTCTGCCTTGTTCTTGAAACTGTGTTGCGATTTCAATAGCCGCAACACGATCTTCAAAACTCATAGGAATAAGAAGAGAAAAGTTCAGCAATTGGCAGTTTAGTTTTGCAATTACTTTTACATAGTGCCTTAAGACTCGGGGATATTTTAAGTTCTGATCAAACATTTTTGAGACAAATGCAACATAAACACCTTGCCTTTTTAAGTCTCGAATAAAAAGATAACTTCTCACTTCTATCGGCTATTATTATACTTATGTATATATTATATTTATGGACGTAAATACTACGTCGTGTGTTCAATTATGAAATGCTACCACACTTTTAAAGTTTACAGGTTGGTCTTTGGTTTACCAGCTGCTGTGACTCGCCTACTCACCGACCGCATAGTCACAAATTCCTCTACAGCAGAAGGGTAAATACCAACCTGAAACATATCATGCACATGTTATTTTTTCAGCACGCTGCTCTATATTTCATCAAAAGTTGAGCTTTCGAGTAGTGTAGTTAAGAATTGCAGCATATATTTCTTATAATAACTAATAAGGATAAATGCTTACTCCAACCATTTCAATATGGTAAAAAAAAAAAGGAATTCATCTTCAAAATTTTGATACCAAGTTTTTCAGGAAGGTCAACAAATCATTAAATTGAAAACACTTACTCTGAAAAGAAAACGATAAAACTTACCATACTGTCGAACTGTGCTTTGGTAGCTCCACATTTGAGTGCAATAGCAATGCCCTGTTATAAAAAGCTCTCATGTATAAGTCGCAAGTTGCAG
Source organism: Phtheirospermum japonicum (assembly GCA_014905375.1). Classification (NCBI taxonomy): domain Eukaryota; kingdom Viridiplantae; phylum Streptophyta; class Magnoliopsida; order Lamiales; family Orobanchaceae; genus Phtheirospermum; species Phtheirospermum japonicum. The sequence continues at coordinate 129,975 of BMAC01001167.1, read as the reverse complement.
TAGGTAAAGTATACATGTGATTCTAAATACGAGATTATGATTAAAAAAAATTAAATATTAATTTCTAAGGCCAAATAATCTAGCAGTGATACGCACAATCATAGAAATTCATAGGATACCAGGTGTTACTAACTTCGGATATTAGTATTCTAATTTCTCCATGACATGTTAATATAATTTCAAGCTAAGCATTAAATACAAATATAATTTAGTGAACCAAGCTATCTGCATGGTACCAGTGATGGAACCCAGATGAGGAGGGCCCAATTGATAATAATTCAATATAGAACTAATTACCGAAAATATTCAAACTTTTCACATATTAAAATTCTAGAACAACCTTGGCATTTTAAAGTAAATACTCTGAATTTCAATTTATTTTTATCCTGGTTTTGAAAACGTCAAGTAAGCATTTTGGCTGGAAAACGTCCTACGAAGCATTGTGAAAAAATGAAGTTTATATTGTAAAAAAGACCTAAGGAAATTAACAAATGGAAATCCAGCACGCCACGTAAATATGTTGGTCGAGAAAAGTTGCCGAAAGTAATACTGAATTATTTTTTTTTTTGAATGTAAAACTATAATTGTTAAGGTTGAGCTAGAATGAAAAGTGAAAATTTTAGTTATTTTTTAGCAATTAATTAAAAATAAACTATACATCAACTTCAGAATAAACTACAAATTAGTACCAATTTTGATTTATATATAGGTTTAAATTTTATTTAGAAAACTTTTACAAACTACATAAATATATTTAATGCATTTATTTAGTACTAAAGTGAAATTATTAAAACACTATACACCAATATATTGTTCAAAAACATTTAGGGCACATATAATTATTCAAAAAATTCAGGGTGGCCCAATGCCCCTGCTGGCCCCTCGTAGGTTTGTCTCTGCATTGTACGATGATTGAATACTACAAAATAAAATTTACCAAGGATTTCTGCTGCTTATGTGTCATTGTGGATCAAACTAAAAATTCACTACTTTGCATGTGACCATGAATTGTTGCTCAGAAAAGAGAGAATTATATATATATGTGTATATATATTGAATACCTGCATGATCTCAGGTGCATCTGGCCCACACATGGATGCTCCGAGAACTTTGTCAGTCTCAGCATCAACAACAAGCTTCATAACCGTTTTCTCTGTTCGTCTATGCCAAAACATCAGATAGCATCATGTTACTCGTACAGAAAAGCTTGATACTTATAACAAATAAATAAAAACATCAAACCGCCGAACCGAGTACATTCCGCTAGGCAGTGTCCTAATTTTAGTTTTTCGGTTTTTCTTTTTAGTTTTTAGGGTTCTTTTAAAAAGAAAAATTAAAACTTTAGTTTTTCTCAGAGTTTCCAGTTTTTTAGGGTTTTCTTTTTTTTAGGATTAATACGGTTTGTAATGTGTGTTTTTCAGTTTTTTTTTTTGTTTGTTTCGAAAGAATAATTCTGAACCAGTTTTACAAAACTGAATTGTTAACAGTTCCAATAAGATGAACACTATATGATTCTAAATATTATGGAGCTATAGTAATATCATGTGTTCAAATTGGCCAGACAGTTAAGAGTTGAATCTGCAGATCACCCGACTCCAGTTTTTTTTAAATGCTCACTTGCATCAGTCAATATATTATATTTTTTAAGCAGATAAAATAAAGTTCAAATAAGCATACCCAGAAATGGTGTTCTTCATTGGATTAAACGATGATGTGAAAACCAAAAGGTCGCCATTTGCTTGCTCTATAGCCTGCTCCTCACTGAGACCAGCCACAGAGAGTGGTGGTATGCTGTCAAGTAACATATCATACAAGTTTAAACACAGAGAGACACAAAAATAAAATAAACAGTGGTTAGGAGATGCTAATAGAAGTTCTTGCTAAAAAAGTTACAACATGTATTAGCAAGATAATAAGGGAGCTACGAAATTTACAACTGATGTTATCATGATCTATAACCTCAGCTAAAAATCAACCACATAAAAGACGATGTGTATCTAATAAGAAAGTAAACAGATAAAGTAATATCTAATCTATTTAATGCTGAAAAATATTGTTCACCAGTTTCCAAGATTTGTTAGCATAAATCTTAAAAACCGAGTAAACCTACAACAAATAATTTTACAAGGTTTGCCAAGAGAAGATTAAATACCAGCACACAGCACAAGGAATATGCCCGTAATCGGGCTCAGTAGGCTCTCCACCAAAAACAGTTTTCTGCAAACCACATTAAATATGCAATTAAAATAATATACCAATAGATAGCAAACATGTAAAAATATGGTGACGGAGAACATACTGCAAAGCAGGTTCCTTCAATTAAGGCAACAGGAGTAAGATTCATCCGGTTTGTAACATCACCTATGGCCCATATGCTCGGTATGTTGGTCCGAGAATATCCATCAACCTGACATTCCAACAACGACAACAATAAATACTAAGAAATTATAATGTTGTATTAACTATGTGAAAATATAAAGCAAAATGCCCTAAAAGTAAGAATATTGATCCCTGAAATAATAAAGGCCACCTGCTGAAGCATGTGGTTTATCAATCTTCGGAAAACCTGTCCGAACTATTTCGAGCTGGCTTCCGTGGAAAATTCAGACTTTCTTTTTGATGCTGCGATCACATAAAAACATATGGTTTATGAAAAACATAGCCGAAAGAAACGAAGGGTTACTCTCCTTGTACCTACTACGAAGAGGGATAGGCTGCTCTCTTCGTCGACTGACAGCTAACCGGTACATACAACTAGTCCGTACCGCTCTTACAGCCGCTTCAAACCGATGCGAGAGCACTGCTAATTATAGGCTTCTTCTTCTATTCCCAGTTCAGTCTTTGAGTCAGAATGAAACTTGTTGGATCGCGGTCTCACACACTAATCCCTACAGGTGCCCGCAGTAGGCCGGCCGCCCTACCTAAAATACTCCATTTTCTAGATCCCCCAATCCCCTAATGTTTCGTCCTCCATGAATGTGGCACCTGTCTTGAGGAATCCCTAACGGGAAAAAAAGGCTAAAGAAATGGATAAACACAACAAAATAGGTGTTATAAAGCTCAAACCGGTAAACACGTGAAAATACAAAACAACATAATAAGGGAAAAGTGCCGCATGAGTTGACCTGACAGGAACTTTGAGCTCGTTCGATATAGATGATACATACAATGCAAATTCACGGTCCTCATAGAGCCCGATAAGAAATATTTTCACCAGGTTGGATATCTGCATATCAGCAACATCTATAAATGCCAGACAATATTTGTATATTCCAATTGACATATCAATGCCGAAACAATATCATAAACCAAAGATCCAATTTCAGTGCCAATCGTGTAAAATCCCCAAATTCTCAAATTAATCAAATGAAATATTACATTGACGAAGCAATAAATGAAAATACCCTTTTGCAAGCAGAGATGGGGTGATGAACAATTGGCTGACCAGCGAGAGGAAATAAAGGCTCTGGAGTATTAAAAGAAAAAAATTAACATTAGGAAGAAAAAATTAAGATGCTTACATAGGGTTAAGATGACTAGTCGAGAAATTACGAATTAGGCATGATTAAGCATATATTTGTCCTTATTTTTATTAGTATTTTAGTTAGTCTTTCTTATTATTTTCGGTATAAGTTGGGTAAATTAAGCTTAATTTCGTAATTATGTACTTCAAACTTATTTTACGTATTGTGATCTAAATTGAGGCAATTAGGTGATTATTCTCTGTTTTTCATCTTAAAGCTAAGTAACCGGAGGAGCTCATTGCATAAGAGACGAAGTTCAATAATTAAGAAATGAGAAACGAGCGTTCCGGCGAAAAAGTAGCAGAAATTGCGAGTTAGCGGTAACCCTTACCGCTACCATTACCGTTACATTACTGCTGAAGACGGACTGAGAGTTTAATGATACACTTAACAGTTACAACGATTACCGTCACCATCACCGTTAGAGAGCGACTGAGACGTTTACGATATCTTTAGCGGTAACTCCTACCGTTAAGTCTTACCGTTATCGGGCCCAGAAAATCGACTTAAACCTAACTTGCGTCCCAAGTTTTGCAAAAACTATATAAACCCCTATGTATTTCAAATTTTTAACACACATTATCATATTCCAAGGGTTCCAAGGCCTTTTGGGGGCTGACAACCCCAACAAGTGCCCTTCTATTTCTTTAGTTACTCTTTATATTTCTTAGTTTTAAATTCTTAGATCTTAGATTATAATAGATAGTTTAGATAATTTAGATTCAAGACTTCGCTTGGAACGCTGCAACTTTCTTCGTTTAATTAGTAAGTTTTCGGTTTCTTTTCGTTTAATTTAGTTTAATTAATTATTATTCTTTTAATTTTTGCTTGGTAGTTTAAAATAATCAAAACAACAAAAAAAACCCCCCCCCCCCCATGTATGATGAATTCTATAATTGATTGTGTTGGGTTTACAATGATGATATTGATGTGATTAGATCTAATGGGTATAGAGCCTTGATTCGTTGTGAACCATCAATTGGGTTTTCCCAAGAGGTCGTGGAGACTAATCGAAACTCTAGAACCCTAGTTTTCTTAAATCATTTTAAGGTCTTTTAATTATTTTGCTCTTAATTTGCATAAACTCTAGATTTAATTAATTAGTTCATAATTTAAATAATCTCTAGATTTAATTAGTTAGGTCATAACTTAAGTAATCTTTAGATTTAATTTATTGCTCTTAGTTTAAATAATCTTTAGTTCTTATAACTCTCAAACAAAAAACCCCCTGTCCGTGTGTTTAGATTAGTTTTATTTTTATTCGTTAAATCAAACACAAAATGAACTTCCGAATCTAGTCTTCCTCAAGAGATCCACTCGGTTTAACTTACCAACCTGCATGCGAACTCATACTCTTGTGAGCGAGCTTTTGAATAATTGACAAATATTTATAAATTAGGAACACAAAAGTTCGAATCAAGGTGTCTGCTGCGTTCGGTATCAAATGACAGGAGGATGGTGGTTAGATACAGATTTGGCGTCAGTGGTTGTTGGAGGTGGGGGCGATTGCAGGTTGATGGTGGCGATTATAGGTTGAAGGTCGCCAGTGGTTGTTGGGAATGGTGGGGGTTGAATCGGAGGAGATTGGGGGTGAATTGGAGTTTCCGATTGATGATTACAGCTGGTGGTGGTGGTGATTGGAAGATGATGGCCGGTGGTTGTTGGGAATGGTGGGAGGGTTTCAAGCAGAAGAGCGCATGAGCGACGGAGATGAAATCGATTTTACGATATTAATTAATTAAAGGTAAATTTCAATCTAGAACGTCCATGAGAGAGGCGTTCTAAATAATACAATATTCCAGAACGTCTTTTTTAAAGACGTTCTAGATATCAAACATACCAGAACATCGTTTTTAAAGACGTTCTAGATATCGAACATACCAAAACGTCGATTTTAAAGACGTTTCTAGATATTGAACATACTGGAACGTCTTTTTTAAAGACGTTCTAGATATCGAACATACCAGAATGCCTTTTTTCAAAACGTTCTAGATATCAGATATACAAGAACGTCTTTTTTAAAGACGTTCTGGAATGTGATAATTTTATTACGAAACTGCCACCGCCTGACATTTTAGAACGTAGCCTCCTGAGGCGTTCTAGAATGTCTGTTCTAGAATGCATTTTTTGTACTAGTGCAAAGGGCACTAGTGCAGAAACTGCATATCCAGAAGGGTAATTCTGCCTATCCAGAACGCCTTTCTGTACCTTCTGTAGTGACATAGTTCTGGATTGGCAGACTTTCCAGAACGCCTTTTTTTACCCTTCTGGATTGGCAGACTTTCCAGAACGCCTTTTTTTACCCTTCTGGATTGGCAGACTTTCTAGAAGGGTAAAAAAAACTGTTCTGGAAAATAAATTTTCTATTCTAGAATGGTACCATTCTATACTTATCCGTCACTTTCCAGATCGGTTTTTACAATTACCGTTTTGGAAAGTTGTACATTCCAGAACGGTATTTTTAAAAAACCGTTCTGGAATGTTCAACTTTCCAGAACGGTTTTTACGAATACCGTTCTGGAATGTACAACTCTTTCCAGAACGGTTTTTTAAAAATACCGTTCTGGAATGTACAACTTTCCAGAACGGTTTTTTACAAATACCGTTCTGGAATGTACATCCTTCCAAAACGGTTTTTTACAAATACCGTTCTGGGAAGTTGAACATTCCAGAACGGTTTTTTAAAAATACCGTTCTGGAAAGTTGAACATTCCAGAACGGTTTTTACAAATACCGTTCTGCAAAGTACTACTTTCCAGAACGGTTTTTAATAAAACCGTTATGGAAAATACTAAAAAAATAAAATAAAAAAAATTGAATTTCAATTATGCAAATTACAAATTAACATACAAATACATCAAATTGGCCATAATTTCTCATTCATTATTATCAATCAAATAAATCACAAGATATTCAGGCAAACATCTTAGAAATAAGTGATTGTCAAGTGTTTCTACAGATTACATTACAACAATCGTAGCTTTACAAAACCCACATGCTAAAAAAAAAAAAAACAAATCTCTAGCACAAGTCCAAGATTTTGCACAACAAGGCTGGATGATACCATTCTCGTCATCCTCTGGTCCAAGAATAAATGATTCCTTTGAAATAATCACTTATACCCCATTTCTACACACAACCAACTTCTGAGGTTAAGCCATTAATACCTTGCATCCGGACTGAGTTCAAAAGCCGCATCCCCTCGTCGCCTATATGCTGAACTTCTGATGGCGATAAAATTCTAATGCAAAATTTATGCAAAATCGTCATCATTTACGTAAGCAGGATATAGCCGATTCGAAGGTGTTTGGATAGGAGGTGAGATTTTAGGAGACAAAGCGACGTCGGTTTTACCTTGTCCAGTTTTCATTAATTTTGAGTGTGGTTGTGTTGGAGGCTGAGGCTTCAGGTTGGATGAGCTTCCACTACGAGATAACGATGGCGACGTTCTTTTATGGTTGTATGTAATTACTGCTCCTCGTGGGGTAACTTTTCTGAAACCGTTCAGGTTTTTATTTTCATTTACTTCCTCTACCATCGGTCTCACAGCTGATTCGACAGGCACGAGCTTCCCGTCCACTTGGTTTGTAAAAACTAACGAAACCTGAAAATAATAATAATAATAATAATAATAATAATGATGATGATAATAATAATAATAATAATAATAATAATAATAATAATAATAATAATAATAATAATAGTTACAACACAAATTTAAAAAAAAAAAAGAAAAGAAGAAAAGAAGAGAAATAAATTTATTTGTAAATTTTTGCTGGGCCGCCACCGCCGCCGTAGCTCAGCTATGTCCGTGTCCATCGGAGATTCTCATTGGCCGAAGACGCCTCCGCTTCCGGATACATTGCCGTCCGAGCTCAAAGTTGAGTCCGATTTCGATCAAATCGTCTCTACCGATGGACTGGTTTCTATCTGCGGCTTCGGTTCCCTTCTCTCCGAAAGGAGTGCGAGGAGTACTTTTCCGGAGTTGATAAACTTTAGAGTTGCAAAATTGAGTGGGTTTCGAAGAGTGTTTGCTCATGTTGCTCCTATTTTCTTTGAACGTGGCATAGCTAAGCKTGAAACCAAGGAGATATCGAGCCTAGGTGTGGAACCATGTCAAGGTGAAACTCTTGTAGTTACCACTTTTGAGATACGGAGATCAGAGATACCAYCTTTTATTGAAAGGGAGCACGAATTCTGGTTTTTAGCTGTGAAACCAGAAACATTTAATGGGCTGCTTTACACAACTCCATCGGTATTATGCGCACGCTATAGCGACGAAGAATATCTTTTGAACAGATGTAAAGGAAGTGAAGAGATATTCTTTCAACGGTATGGACGATATGGCATCGACAAGATTTGGTTGGATGATATCTTACCCTGCCGCGTTTATCTGTGCCACTGCGTATTGGCAGCAAAAAACCTTAGTGAAACTGCTTATGATAACTTCCTGGATCATACATTTCTTGGGGATCGTAAAACGACCATTCGTGAGTACTTAGCGACATCAGGTTCCAGGATAATGGAAGAGGAGCCTCCCGAACAGCTAAAACACCGTTATGGTGGTTGATACGAACTATACCCTTTTATGTTCTCTTTTCAGAAGCTGAGATTTGCTACCCTTGTCGGCGCCAAATTTAAGGAAACTTTAAAAGTTATTAATCTTTGTATTGGTCACTTATATTGGGATTGGACCAMATTTAGCTTAGAACATTAATAAGTTTCTTTTTGTTCTTCCAGAAACATTTCAGGAGAGTGTGGAAACAAATCTGACTGTTGAAAAATTTTCGAGAGGAAAAAAAGATGTGAAGTTAGTGTGTTTTTTTCCAAAAAAATAAAATAAATTATTTGTAAATTTCCCAGATTGAATCAGTATTACTCAGATTGACACATCCTATCGATTATTTGAACACTTGTCTTCTAGCGCAAGGAGTTTAACAGCATCAGAGCTGAGCTAGCAAAGTAATTAGTTTGCCGAAAGAACCCTGTGATGAAAGCCAAGTGCATCAAAGAGAGTGGGACTTACAGAGAGAGGCAGACACCAAACTCGCAGTTTGAATACTGGCCCTAAATCTGACTGCACTTGCCAATATCAATGCCTAAATCAATTTGAAAAACTAGACCAGTATCCTGCGTTTAAAATAGTCGTTACTCCATCTGTTGAAGGATTTTGGGTCGCCTAGATCAATTATGTATGAGAAATTAGGATGCCGAGAGGATAAAGAAATTTCGAGTTATATTTTACAAATTATTCCAAGAAAATTGATTCACTCATCATAAGTTATCAAAAACATTAATACGAAATTCAGCTCTCAGTTTAGTTACTAGACCTAACCATAGCAAAAATAACTTCCAATAGGAAAAGGAAGGCGAGAAAGAAATGCAAATGAATCCATAGATTTACCTAGAGTAATCATCCAACATTTTAAAAATATTATCTTCATTGTCCTCTTTTTATTATTTATTGTCTCTTATCATAAACAAAATCCAATAAAACCCTYCATCTCTAAGATCCTAGTTGCCTGAGAACTGCTTGCGAGCACCTAAGAGTAGCAGAAGACTAGACTATGAAAATATTTGTAAACTTCATGAGCAGTTATATAGATAAACCAGTAACTKAACATGGCCAAATGCTACAGTAATACATAAAGTTATACGGACCAAATACAACTATTTTCTAAGACCCTAATTTTGAGTCATGTGCATCACTGATCAATAATGCGATGAGAATCAAACTTTTTTCATCATCTTGATCAGCCACCTCTCTTATTATCTGGTTATGAAGGTACAACACAACGAGCACAAATAAACTGAATGCTTGGTCCTACCTTGACTGTGGGTCTTGCGCCTGTCCTTTTGAATTTTTTCATGAATGCCATCAAGCATGGAAATGAAAAATTCATGTGCATCCTGTTGCTCATAACTAGCAAGATTCGAAGCATGCTGCCACCAACTGTATCACAAAATGCAGCACATGTTAACATGAGCATCAAATGTGAGTGGCACGAAGACAAAACATATAAACAAGACCCAAAAACAAATTGGATACTAAGTACCAAAAGTCTTTAGTAGTAATCAAACCAAACACAACAAGATTAGCTGGCAAGATTCGCTTTTTGCTCATTGTATAAGGAAGGGGTAATAGAGGTATTCTGTAAAAAGGAGGAACCAGGTGTTACCGTGGTGTGGCGGCGCGAATCAGTGGCAGCGGTGGAGTCCTCCACTTTTCCTTATACGATGCCGTTCGAGGATCTTGAGCTGGGCGTCTCGGATGAGAACGGGATCTTGGGACCGAACGGCCTGCAGCTAGTCGAGGCGATCTCGGAGCTTGGGGATGTCGG
>BMAC01001167.1:91351-116867 GCA_014905375.1 Phtheirospermum japonicum | reverse complement strand
GGGGAAAAAACAAATACTTCATTTTGCCACAAACTGCAAAAAGGTCAAAGATTTCAGTAAAATCTTGACTTTTGGTGAACAAGGAAACACACTAACCAAAGAATCATACAGGAAAATCCAATCTTTATACCCACAAAATAGGATGAACACAAATATATGGATGAAACCGCACAGATAGGATGAACCAAAGATCAAATATATGAATGCTCATTTGTGTTCACTAGCAAATGACCAAATAACTTTATGAATTACCAAACAGCAATGTAAGTGCTTGCATCAAGCCAATAACCGATGGGACTTTACCAGAAAGGTTGTTACTTTGCAAGGACCTAAAAATAAACCACAATTCATCAAAACTCTTCAAAAGTGAATCTCAACTTTTAAGCAAAAAGAAAACACTGGAAGAAGTCTCGCTCGATGATCTTCTCAATGGAGGCGACGTAGGTGTCCTCGTCTAGAACGGCGGGGCTACGGCGGCGCTTGCGGGAGGCAAAATCGGGCGTGGAGGCTGAAACGAGGGTGGAATTAGGGTTAGGGTTTGGATCTTCTCTGTATTCTGAGGTGATTCAGAGGAAATTGAAGATGCAGAGATTTGATAAATTAGGGTTCGGGAATTGGGGAAGTATTGGAATTGAACCTTTGGTAGGGAGATACGAGAGTGGACGAACACGCGTGGACCCTCTCATTTACCGCCCCATAAGACTTTTTTCTAATTTTTTTTAAGAAAGACATTCAAGAACGGTTGTTTAATACCGTTCTGGATTGACTCATCATCCACAACGGTATTGAAAATACTGTTCTGTATCGTAAAATTTCGAGAAGGGTATTTTTTTACCGTTCTGTATCGGCGAATACATCTAGAAGGGTTTTTAATATGCCGTTCTGGAAAGTAAAAATATGGGCGGCAGAAATTCTTTATTTACGCGGCATTAAATTGACCAAGACATTTCAGAACTGTTTTATAAATACCGTTCTTGATTGGCTTACAATCCAGAACGGTATTTTAAATAACGTTCTGGAAAACACACTTTCCAGAACGGTATTAAAATACTGTTCTGGATTGTACACTTTCCAAAACGTTATTTAAATACCGTTCTGGACTGACTCATAATCCAGAACGGTTTTTGAATAACCGTTCTGGAATGTATACATTCCAGAACGGTATTTGAATACCGTTCTGGAAAATTGTCAATCCAAAACAGTAATTTCATAAACTATTCTGGAAAGTCTAATCCAGAACAGTATTTTAAATACCCTTCTAGATGTACTAGGATGTTCTGTTCTAGAATGCAGTTTCTGCACTAGTGGGGTGTAGTCAAGGATGTTCTTGTTCAAGTAGGGGGATTGTGGTTCCGGTAGATTTCGTGGTGTTGGATGTGGGCATGGTGAAGAATGATGGAGCCGACCACACTATTTTGCTAGGCCGCCCATCCATAGCTATAACTCAATGTTTGATAGACGTTGGGAAGAAAAATCTCAAGTTGTCCGTAGAGGGTGACACGGTCACATTCTCTATGACTAGCTTGTCATCGATTCCTTCAAGCGCCTTTTATGCGGATTGCTTAAATATTGACGTGATTCACGAGTTGGGCAACCAAGTTTCTATGTAGGAGGAGAGCGAGAGGAGAAGTTTGATCCGGGAGCTTATGTTACGGGTTGTGATGAGGGTATTGAGACTCTTGTTCCTAACGACGAGTCAATTAAGCGTCAATGTGCCAACAATTTATGTGAATAAGCTTGTATATGTGTCGTTGAGAGCAACGATGAGTTTCTAGAGGGGAAGGTGGATTGTTGATGATGGGTTGGAAATAAAAACCATTGAAAAACTCGAAGATTATCTGGAGGAGAGCAAACCGGTTATTTTCTTTACCAATGGGAATCGAGATGAAGTGGAGGCCTGGCATGAGAGGATGTTGCGAGTAGAGGAGTTAGACGAGTTCTAGAACTTTCAATGTGAAAATGCTCACTTCTTCAAGGAAAGAGCGAAACGAATCCATGACGAGAGGATGGGCCCAAAATATCTTGAGGTTGGTAGGCCCGTCTTGCTTTATATCGCTAGTTTGACCTTGTATCCCGGCAAGTCAAAACCTAAGTGGATGGGGCCCTATACAATTGGGGAAGTCAGTCCGAGTGGGGCGGTAACCTTGATCGACCCCAAGACTCAAGAACAATTTCAAGTCAACGGCCATCGGGCCAAGCCCTATCATCACGGCTTTCTCTTGTCGTCTGACAAGGAAGTGCTTGCTTTGGTGGACCCTCCCATCTCAACCTCCACATAACCAAGAAGAGAGTTCGTCAAGATAGTGTCGTAAAACAAGCACTTCTTGGGAGGCAACCCAAGTTCTTTTCATTTATTCCTTTTATTTTCTTCCTTTCTTTCTTATTATATAAAAAATCTAACATTCAAAGAAAATTGAAAAATTAAAAAAAAATGTCGTGGTCTTTTGGTTCTTGTTAGCCCTTGTTTTGTTTTGTTTGGTTTTGATTCATGTGAATATTTTCTTGTGTTTTTGACTTTGTATGATTTTCCATTTTAGTGTTTTGCTTTGCGACTCCAACCTTTTCCGATTTGATGAGCTAATAGCGTTCATGGAGTCGGGAGAAACAAGCCATGCTCATTTTTCTTTGGGATTGCCTTGAATGCTTAAGTGGACCCCACCGAGCTCGACCCAAACTCGCTCGGTTTAGGAAGCTTCTATCTCACCCTCTTTTTACTTTCTTTTCATTAAAATGCAATGAGGGCATTGCGTGGTTTAAGTGTGGTGTGGGTAGGTGGTTAGGGTCCGGGTGTCGAAAAGCATGATTTGTCTTTCTTAACTCGAGCCTTGGCGAAGTGACACATTCTTGGCGAAGTGACTCTTACTAATTGCGCATTTATATGGTTGAGTCATTTTTGTGTCTTTTGCGTGTTTATTACATTGTTGGGTAATCTCCATATGCTTGGAATTTTGAATAGTTTACTTGTCGGGTTTTTACATGTTTATGCCCTCTTGTGTAAGGAGTTGAATTTTTGTGCTTCGTCCAAACCCGCCTATATATATAAAATATACATTTACTCGTGAAAAGATCACAAATCTCTAAAATCTCTTTTGATTTTGTTTTCCAAAATCCAGTGCAAGCTAGTGAGTAGCCTTGTGTGAATTATCGGTCTTGATTGCATTTTTATGGAAATTGCATTGAGGTGGCTTGATTTTGATCGTACATAATTGAATATGGAAATTACCTCGAGGCACATGTATCACCCTTATTCCGGCCATATCCAAATATATAAGCTACTTAAATATTCCAAATGCGCCTCCTTGAGCCTATGCCCTGTTTCTTGTTAGCCGAGCTCGATTTTAGCTCTTATATCGTCATATATTGTGAGATGAGAGTTTATGTTGTTAGTTGGATAGAAATGTGAAGGAAATCAATTGTGGGCTTTGGGTTTTGAGTTCCTTATACACACAAAAAAATAAAATAAAATAATAATAATAATAATAATAATAATAATAATAATAATAATAATAATAATAATAATAATAATAATAATAAAACTCCAACACAAATCACGAAAAGTGATAAAGCGTGTGGTCAAGTGAAAAGTCTAATGTTTAAAAAAGGCTATGTTTAGTAAAAAGAACGAATTCAAAAAGATTCTAAGTGTTTTGAAATAAAAGTCGGGAAAGTGTGTGAGTGTACAAAAGGGTTCCGAATGAAAGCTTGGTAATTTGGGAAGGGTGAAGCAATTTTAAGCTTTGAGTTTTAGAAAATTAGGGTTGTGTTTGTTATTGATCACGTTTGATCGTGTGTTAGCCACTACATCCAAATATTTCATACCTTACCAAAGAGCCAACATTAAAACCCTAAATAATGACCTCTTTCAATTCTTGTTTGGTCATGTACAATAGGCGATTTAGAGTTTTCGATTTGTGAAATCTTGGCGAGGTGCATGCATTTTCCGATTTGAGCGTATACACGTCCTATATAACGAAAAACTTGAGTGAAACGAGTGAACACCCTCAAAAATTCCATTTGTGAGGAAGTCATCGATTTGGTTTTCATTTGAGAAGGGGTAATACGAGCAACGCTTGACGATAACGAGTTTATGTTGATACATTCATCATATTAATAAGGATAAGCACAAGGATTTCTCTTTTTACATAATGTTCATTGCATGTACATTCTCGATTCTTTTCATTGTTCGAGGACGAACAAACCGATAAGTGTAGGGCAGTTGTTTTGCATTTAATTGTGGCATTTTTCTCGTATTTTTAGTTAGAGTTTAGTGTTGTTTTTAGTAGTTTTGAGTCGTGTTTCATTAGGATCATAAATGAAATGTGAAATTCTTGAGTAGTCTACTTCCCTTCGAATGATGAATCCCTTAATTCTTAATTAGAATTAAATTCAATTAGGTTGCTTTCTTGTTTTAATGTTTTGAGCTTTATTTATCCGATGTTGGTGATATTTTTGCGATTCTTTTGTTTTTGAGCTCAAAATTCTTATGTTGTAGGTGGCTCAAGGAATTGGATTTGCTCCAAGACGTGCCGGCATACGCCTAGGTTCGAGTCAAGGCATTGAGGCCCAAAATTCGTGCCAAAACGAGAAAACCAAGCTGAAAGCAGCCCGGATCGACTGAAAAGCTACCAATCGACTGCCCGATCGACTAATGGTGGATCGAATGACCACGGATCTACATAAAGCTCCAAATTTGACTGCTCGACAGTAGCGGACATCGAATCATCAAGGCAGTCGATCGACTGCTCCGCAGAGGGTTTGGGCATTTTGACTTTTTTGTCCCTACAAACAACTATATAAGCCCACATCTTTCACCAACAAAGTAATACACTCTCTTCCCAACTCTTGCATGTGTTTGGGATTAATTCACTCTCATGTTTTTAGATTTATTTTCTCTCTCTTAGGTTTTTAAATTTAATTTGCAAGCTTTGCCTTGGGTTTGTAAGCCTAAGAAGAATTCAAGTCCTCCCTTGGATTTTATGTTGTTGCAATTTCATTCGAGTTTGTAATTCCTTACCTTTATTCAAGTAAGCTTTCTTTTAATTTTATGTTTGTTCTTCATTTTATGAATTTTGCCTTAGCTCTTAGATTTCTTGTTACATATAGTGATTTGTCCATGGGATCTAGCTGAGTAACACACCAAGATCATATATCGAGTCCTTGATCATTTTTATTTTGAGTATTTTATATGCTTTATTGTGGATTTTGTTTTCATGCATAGTTCTAAGTTGAATCTTAGATCTACTCTTTGTTTCTTGTTGTTTCTCGTAAATTTTTAAACTTTCATGTCAACTTTTATTGCTCTTTACATTGGTGTTTTCAATTTTTGCTAATTTGCATAATTTTCAATTTAATGATCATGCATGCATGGTTGTACTTTAGGTTGTTTTAGTTGTACTTGGTGAAACATTGCTTTTTATTGCTTGTTTTCATTCTTGCTTGCTATTTCAATTTTAGCACACGCTCGAGGCATCCGACCTACTTGCATTTTACATTTCCTAGTTAGTTTAGTTTTCATAGTTTCTCGTTTTCATTTATATTCCAAAAGCTAAAAACCCCTTGATTCTTACGTAGCAATCGAATTCTGATAATATCAAGCCATTGAACCCACTTATCTTATTTCAACCCCTTGATATATTCATCGCCACTACAACTACTCATTCATACGCGGAGACCGAAAAGAATATTTCTAAGAGGTCGGGACTCAGGAGGGAGCCATGATGGGTTCTTCGTGGGCTCTTGAATGCCGGCATAGGCGGGAGGATGGCGCCTAAGCTGGATATGAGAGATTGGAGGGATGGAGATTTCACAACTTTGGCGTACCCACAAGCAAAGGTGTTCGCTATCATGGAACGTTTGATACCCAATGACATAAAGTGGAAAGAGACCCACACACCGATTCCTACTAATCCCAGGTCGGAATACTTTTGTTTGTTTCATAATAACTATGGTCATTCCATAGAGAAGTGCAAGTATCTTTAGGAGGAAATCGAGAGGCTTATCAAAGCTGGACATTTAAAAGAGGTCGTTTACAGAGATATGGAACCACGTGAGCTAAGACAAATATTACCCCCACCACCCCCGGGGGGTCCACCTTAAAACCAGGTCGAGAGACAGCCACAACAGGGAGGTCAAAAATAGAATGAGCAGAGGAAAGCAGGAGGAATTAAAGGAAGGATAAATATGATCTCAGGGGGACCAACGGATGGTGATACGAATAATGCACGGAAGAAACATGCCAAGTCAGCTCGACCTGGACTATGGGAGGTCGCTGTCATAAGTAGGCAACCTCAAATGTCAGGACGTGTCATCTCTTTTTGTCTTGATGAACGATGTGGAATGTAGGAAGATCACAATGACGCACTGGTAATTGAAGCTGAATTAGCAGGATATGAGGTGGGAAAAATACTTGTAGATAATGGGAGTTCTGTTAACATAATATACTCAGATTTCCTGGAACAAATGAAGTTGGAGATAAAGGTGCTACCTGAATACACCCATGTACACTTTCAATGGAGCACAAGTTATTATGAAGGGGGAGTTGACACTTTCAGTAATATTGGGCAAGGGTGAGTTGCAAGAAAAGGACTTGAGTTTTTTATTTGTTCATGGGAGGTCGGCATATAATGCGATACTAGAACGACCTGCTCTTAATGTATTCCAGGCAATAACCTCTACATATCATATGAGCATAAAATATCCTGTGGGAAATAAAGTAGGGGAGGTCTTGTCTGAACAACAGGTCGCCAGATCATGCTATCTGGTGACGGTCAGGAAGGGTTTGAGTGAAAATAAGTGAGAAAGGATGGGAGATATGTAGGAGGGAGTGCTTATCTCTAAGAAGAGAAAAGAACAGGAGAATTCTGTTCTCCCGCATGAAGAATTGATGGAGATCTTGCTGGAAGAAGTTCGCCCAGAATACACTACGAGGATAGGGACCCAAATGACAGAAATAATAAGGGATGAGTTCATAGTGTTGCTGAGGGAGTTTCGAGACATCTTTGCCTTTGGGGATGGAGAATCGGTAGGGGTATCCCCGGAGGTCGCTCAACATCACTTGAATGCAGATCTAGAGGTGAGGTCGGTCAAACAGAAAAGAAGACATTTCAGGGCAGAGCTGAATAAAGTAATTGAGGGAGAGGTGCAAAAGTTATTAAACGCAAGCCATATTCGGAAAATCCAATTCCCAGAGTACTTATCCAACGTTTTAATGGTACCTAAACCAAGACAGAAGTGGAGGATGTGTGTAGATTTTCCCGACCTAAATAAAGCATGCCCGAAAGATCATTATCCGCTGCCACGAATTGATCAACTGGTGGATTCGACCTCTGGATGCGAGTTGTTGAGCATGGTGGATGCTTCACAGGGATACCATCAAATACCATTAGCAAAGGAAGACCAAACTAAGGTGAGTTTTGTCACCTTGACATGAACTTATTTCTTTTTGTCTATGCCGTTTGGCTTGAAGAATGCGGGTGCGACCTACCAGGAATTAGTTGACAAGATGTTCAAGGACCTGTTGGGGTCCACCATGGAAGTTAATGTGGATGACATGTTGGTATAGAGCAGGAAAGAGGAGTCTCATGTGGAGGACCTAAGAAAAGCTTTTGCCATACTTAGGCAATTGGGATGAAACTCAATCCAAAGCAAGTTTTGAGTAATCCAAATGTTTCAGGAAGGCTGGTGAAGTGGGATGTAGAGTTGAGTGAATATGATGTGGTGTATGAGCCTCAAACAACTATCAAAGCACAAGTATTGCCAGATCTTTTTACAAGAGATGGTGCGTCCATCTGAATTAGAAGGATAATAAAAGACGTGTCTTTTACATATAGATGGATCAACTACGGCATCAGGAGTTGGGCTGGGTATTGTGTTGACCAGACCGGAAGAGGAGAATCTAGATTTTTAAATCAAATTAGGGTTCAAGGTGTCTAATAATGAAGCTGAATATGAGGCATTGTTGCAAGGTATCAGAATGGCAAGCGACCTAGGAGCAAGGAAGGTTAAAGCTTATACAGATTCCCAACTGGTAGCCTGTCAGTTCGACGGATCTTTTGAAGCAAGGGAAGAGCATATGTTGGAATATTTAAAACAGCTACGATAGGAAGTTATGCAGTTCGATGAGTTTAAGCTAGAATATTTACCTCGGGCTGATAATACTCAAGCGGACCAACTCGCTTTGATGGCTGGGGCACTGGGTACCTGTGATACAAGAAAGATTACATTGATGGAGTTAGGTCACAGTAGTGTGAATAAAGGGGTGGAGATGATGGGAATTGAAATAAAGGAGGATTGGCGTACACCAATTCGGGAGGCTCTCGATAAAGTGAAGGCAGGTGAGGTACGGTTATCCACTAAGGAGGCTAGGACAACAACTCGATTCTGTTTAATGAATGGAGACCTATACAAGAGGTCGCGCTTTGGTGCATACTTGAAATGTTTAGCTAAGGAAGAGGGGCTGGAGGTTCTACGGGAAATACATGAAGGTTACTATGGTGATCATGCGAAAGGAAGAGCGTTGGTTGGGATAACATTACGAGCCGACTTCTTTTGGCCGGGAATGAAGGGTATGGCAAGCGACCTAGTCAGGACTTACAAGAAATGTCAGATGCATGTACCGGTCATTCATGTACCGGCGGAAGATATGATGGTAATGAGCTCACCTTGTCCTTTTGTGCAATAGGGGATTGATATTGTGGGACCTTTTCCAAAGACATCTGGCAATAAACAACATTTGGTGATCGCGGTAGATTATTTCACGAAATGGGTGGAGGCAGAAGCAGTGACGGCATAAGCGAGCAGGATATAATGGATTTTATTTTTTAACAACTTTTTTTTGCAGGTATGGTGTTCTGTGGGTGCTAGTCTCGGACAATGTAACCCAATTCAATGGGCAGAAAATTCAAGATTGGTGTAAGGAGATGGGGATGAAGCAACGATTCGCTTCTGTGGCACATCCCCATGCTTTTGTACAGGTCGAGGTTACCAATCGCATTATTGTACAAGGAATTAAGCTACAGCTGGAAAAAGCAGGAGGACTTTGGCATGAAGAGCTCGCGTCGGTTTTATGGGCTTATCGAACAACCCCTCAAACTTCTACAGGTGAATCACCTTTCAGCCCGGTCTATGGTATGGAGGTTGTCATCCCAGCCAAAATAGTGGGGGGGTCACAATGGTTATCAACATTTAATGTGGAACAAAATGAGCTAGCAAGAGGCGCTATTGAGACTAATGAAGAAATACGGGATAAGGCCGCAGCGTGGGTGGAACGATATAAACAACAAATTTAGGCAGCTTTTAATAAACGTGTTAAACGTTGATAATTCCAGTTTAGAGACCTAGTATGGAAGAGGGTTGATGTAATATACAATACCAGGAAGCTGGTCCCAAATTAGATTATGAGGGGGGCGTATGTGCACTACTACAGACTGCCTAAATGACGTTGGTTTTTTTTGCCCTTTTAACGTCGGTTTTACAACTGATGTCTAAACCAATGACGTGGAATGTCACGTCAGTGTAAAACCAACGTGGAATATGTGACTTTTCACGTCGGTTTTTTGTAAAATCGACGTGGATTTCGTGATATTTCACGTCCGTTTTAGTGAAAACCGGCGTGGATTCTGTGAATTTTCACGTCGATTTTTAGCTAAGACCGATGTAATATATAGTTTTTTTAAAAAAAAGGGGTTCCCCTGTTCATTTTAATCTACACACTTAAGGAAATCAAGTGACAACAATAAAATGGCGAAATTGGCAAGGAAAAAATGAGATTATATACATACATATACATATACATATATATATATATATACATACATATACATATATATATATATATATATATATATATATATATATATATATATATATATATATATATATATATTTTTTTTTTTCATTATCAATCTTATTCATTTTTTTCCTTAAACAACAAAACAAAGCAACAACCACAACAAAGCAGGTAAAAATCCCTGCTGAAATCCCCAAAACCGAAACCCAAACATATTTTTTGACAGCCACCAAGTTTCGGTTCTTCGTCCCCAAGGAAAACTGAATTTCCGACACCACCGCCGATGTCCAGCCCTTCTCTGCTGTGCCGAATCAACCTCCATTGCAAGAATCTACATCACCAAATCCCAAGCCAAAAACCCTACTGCCGATTTCCAGTCACCCCGAGTCCTCAAACCAACCGCTCACGGTCAAAACTCCTAGAGGTCACAATGACCACAGCCGTTTTCTAGCAAAAACCAAACCCGACAGCACCATCAGCCGCCCATATCGTCTAAATCGCCACCATCCCATCACCCCATCACCCCATCAGTCATCAGCCAAAATCATCATCACCCCAACAACCGTGTCGCCGTAGCCTTCCCGCGGCCTGAATTTTCAAAAATCCCGAACGCCCATCATCATTTTCGCCATGTTTCCATCGAAACCACCACAAAATCGCTTGCCCGGCCTCCCATCTGAAATGCCGCCGGATTCTGCCCTCATCGGTTGCTGTCGCCTCGCCTGCCAAATGCCGTCGCCCGATTGCCAGTCACCAATTTCCCATTCACCGGGCCGCAGTCGATGCTGCTGCACACAATTACTGGAGGAGCTGCAATCTTGTCAATCCAAGGCTGCCGCCATTTCTTTCATCCATTTGTCGAACGCTGCCATTGCCAGAGACGCAAGTCGCACAGAGGAAAGCGACTTATTTCTGAAATTTGTAGAAGAAAATGAAAAGGGGATGAAAAAAATTAGATAATATTTTATGCCAAAATCCTTGTTTGCCATCTCAGTTGTCTGTCATGAAAAAAGGAAAAAGAAAAAAACTGTCACTTGATCAAAGAAAAGAAGATGGTTGCAACTCCAAAGTTATAAATCACCTTTAGCTGAATTAGTTTATCAAAGTAATGCTTGTCAATGTCTTTGTACTTGGCCTGCTTAAGATCGGCTCTATTCCTATCGATGTTTCTATTGTATACAGATAGGGTGCCAAAACTCCTATTTAACTTAAACAAAAATTCACCTCTTAGCTATGTACAACAGGAATCAGAATTCACACCACAGCGATAACAGATCAAATAACCACCACTAAAGATGCTTAAAAAGAGAAATTCAAAGCCAAATTAGAAGCAATTAGAAAAAAAACATAATAGGGAGAATTAAAACAGAATTTTTGAGTTACAAGATGTGTCGATCTGCATGGATCCTCGATTAATCTTATTGAGCCATAGTAGAAAATGCTTGCCTGCATATACATTTTTTTTAAAATTAAAATCCAGACGTTTTCATAATTTTCAATAACCTCTGGGCTTTCCTGTAATTAGTTGAAACCTCGAGCCTCTTTCAGTGTTTAGCCCTCAGTAACTAGACCAAATGTTAAGCTGTGAAGATGGCTGCGCCGACCCATCCCAAGCCCATCGGACAAGATAAAAAAATTGGGCCGGAACGTGCCAAATCTTCCGAGCAGGGTTTTCATGGCCCAGGTCGGGCCAAAAATTGTTAGGTTAGCAAGCAACTTTATGTGTCTTTCCAACTAACTGCATGTGTAACTATAAACTAAGATTATGACCATCATTGATGAAATGTTTGGATCGATGTCTGCTTAAACAAATTCTATTTGATTACCTTCTTGATGAGATCTTTGTCTAGTTCGTCCTCAGTGAGAATCATATCAGCACTCGGGTTGCGGTAGATAATGAACTCGCGCTCCCCATCGGCTCTCAAGGTAACAAAAGGCCAATGCGGTCCTTGCATTCGCATTGAAATGCATTCCAAAACTTTTGACTTTGTTTTCCTTCAGAATTTCAGCCAACATGTGCCCAAACTCATCACCACCAACCTAAACCAACACAAGTGTTTTTAAATAAATTAAAAAAATAAAGAAAATAAATTGATATTAAAAGTGAAAAACACAAATTCGGTTATACTTCAAAATTACAAATACCCATCACATATTTTTTTTTATTTCATTGAAGAATGTAATTTTTTAAACAAACACAATTATGAAGGGTATATTTGTATTTTTTACTTTTTTAATTTAACCTTGCCAATAAAAGCAGAGGAGCCTCCTAATCTTGCTATTTCCACAACAACATTAGCAGGAGCACCACCTGCGCTTTCTTAAAACCAGGTGATTCTACTAATGACCCTCCACTTTCAGTTAGCACCAAATCAATCAACAACTCCCCAAAGCAAACCACTAAGTTACCCTTCTTTTCGCTTCTCCTTCCCAAAGAGTATGATTTCGATGATTTTTTGGAGCCTAAATCTAAAAGTAATACATATACCACACCATTATCAGTCTAATAATTAATTAATCAGTCATTAAATCTTTTAAAAAAAGGTGTTTAATTAATCACATGCATGCAATTAATTTCATATTTAACAATAAATAAATTAAATTAGACTTTGCTCACCACCATCTGAGCTCCTACTTTATCAGAAGAGCTCTTGCCAGACTTGAAGCTTTCTTTTTTGGACAACGTTATCGGGAAACAACATGCCATTTTGGTCCCCTTTTGCTGCTCATCTTTGTCCATGTTATATCATTCAAATTCAAATTAAATTAGTAGCAAAAATGCTTTGACTACGATATCAAGATTATGTATGATAGAGAGAAAAGATTTTTTTCTTTTTCAAAAAAAAAAATATTTTCTCTTGATTAGTATATAATCATATACCACCTTTAGTTACAAGAAGAAATAAATAAATAAGAAGGCACATTAGATGTTTAGCTCACACACACAAATTTGATCAGTATAATTACTTTGAGATTACGAATCCGGACTATCTGACAAACACAAAGATATTTATAAATTGCTCAGCAGAAAGTGTAAAAAATAAAATTTGCATTTAAGTTTGTAAGGCTGAAACACTACAAGCGACAAACGGGCATTTGATAAAATGACTGGAACATGACAGAAAATTAAATTCAAGGCTAGCTGGCTTTGGGTGAGTAAACAATTCCAACCATTGAACATAGAGAGAATGCATGGACTGGTGATGGAAAAACAGAAGTTCGGAAAACTGCAGCAGCAAGTTCGGATAATCCGGATGACAAGTGCCGGGATAATATAACTCGTTCGATGCGTGAATGATTCGAACTTTTGTATTCCTACTTTGTAAATATTTGTGAATTATTCAAAAGCTCGCTTGCAAGAGTACGAGTTCGCATGTAGATTGGTAAGTTAAACCGAGTCGATCTTAAGGAACATGCAATCGGAATCTCAAATGTTTGTTCAATCACAAAGTAACACGAAAACTTGTACAATTTGGGGTTTTGGTTTGTTTTTGATTATTAACTACTAATTCGAAAAGCATGAACTTAAATAAAACTAATTAACTTAACTAAATTTTACCAACTAAAATTTAAAAGCATAAATTAAACTAATTTTAGTTACTTAAGCTTAAGAATTACGAAATTATCTAAAGGCAATTTAACCTAGAATTAAAACGCAATGATAAGCAATTATCATAAACGTAATCAAATAGCATAACTAGCAAGTGACTAGCAACACGGATCTAAGAAACATGAGTAAATTCACTAACATAAAGCAATCAATAGCATTAACCAAATTGCAAATTAACTTGAATCCAAATCTTAGACAACCAAGCATGAAAGAAACACAATTTAAAATTGAAAATTTAAGAACTAAATAATCCAAAATATCCCAAGTATCATGTTGGAAAAATTAAACTACGTTTACAAAGAAACGAGCACAAACAGGGAATAGTAAAATAATCACTAAACTGGAAAAATAAGAAAAGAACAGAAAATGATTAAACAGTCGAGTCGAGTTATACACTCTCTCTGCAAAACGAATTTGCCCCAGTAGTGCTTCTTCGGTTTTGGCAAATCGTTCCCAAAGATGAAACGACTACGTCTTTGGTTTAACCGCACCGTTAGAAAGCAAAGCTCCGACGAACTGGTCGAATTTGGACTAAGCTACGGAATAAGAAAAATATGCAGAAAAGCTTGCAGAATGCTGAGAGTTCTAATGCTTCCAGATGTTATTTTTGTGTATAGAAAAGTGCAAAAATAAATGCAAGAGCCTCACCCTTTTATAGGGGTTCAAATCAGGGGTTACAACTGCCATTTATGACGTCCTTAAAGTCATTCAAACCAGAAGCAATAGTCAGCACGAACCTGGACTGGTTCAGCGTGCAAATACATTGCATGTTTGAATTCAAAAGTTTTAGAAACGTCTGAACGTTCAGGTGCCAGCCGTTACGAAATGGTCAGGAGTTAACAGGTGCGTGAAGGTTCAAAAAGAAACTAGGGTTGAGCCAGAACCCGAACCCCACACGGACCACCTCCATCGGACCACCTCAATCAGACCAGCCAATTCGGACCAAGTCCCAAGTCCCAGGCCCAGAGCCCAGGACCCAGGACCGAGGTCCGAGGTCCGGGTCCGGGACCGGGCTCGGGCTCGGATCCGCTCTGCTTCGCCGAAGGCGGACTGGCGAACCCAAGTCCAAGAGCCCGCGTGAGCTTCGTTTACACAAAGCCCACAACACTCTCTGACCCACTTGATGTACATTAAAGAAATGTAATCATTTTTAAACTCTCTTCCACATTGACTAACATTCAATGTGGGATAAACATTAAAGCATAAAAGCACCCATTCAACTTCCAAACACCATTTCTCACTCACCAATAAATGGATTTGAGAAATTCTAAAAGCTATAATTATCTACACGACACGTAGATTAAGCTTATACAATTCGTTATTACGAATTTTCGCTGTACCATTAAGTTAGGATTAATCCAATTTACAACAATCCCCCACATGAGTGAGAAACTCCAACGTAATGCATGAATGCAAGTACATAGCTCAGTCCTTAAGAGATAATAGAGAATAGGGATAGGTGGCTTGTGGACTTGAACCCTCCTTAGTTAATACTACCGAGCATACCGGCGGATTAGTGAACATAATTCTTGAACTATTCCCCTTTGTGTATACTATACAATAGTACCAACCCACTAAGGTCTCAAAATTCTTCCGTTTTCATGTTTGTGTCCGTTTCTGGCCATGGACATCTTCTTTGGATTCATAAGCTTCAGTAGAAGCGGCCCTCACTTCTCGCTTACATAGGTGATTCTTCAAATCAGCATTCTGTCATACTCAAGTCAAAGACCTGCACAAGAATCATTAAAAATCAYAGATTTAACCTCACCACGTGACAGATTATAAACTATACTTTTGCATTTAAGGAATAGGGTCGTAGAGTTTTAATTACCCAGACTTTTGCAGTTTAGTTTTCCCATTGAACCATGTTTGTGGGATCTCCACTCATCATGGTTGGGTTTCCACTACAATCATCTTTAAGATGTGGATTTCACCCCCATTCCTTCAAGCAACTTGTACATCTGATCTCGAGCTATGTTCTTAGTGAATGGATCCGCTAGATTATCTATCGACCTTACGTAGTCAACTGAGATAATCCCACTCGATAATAGATGTCTCACGGTGTTATGTCTCCGACGAATATGTCGAGACTTACCGTTATACAAACCACTTCTTGCCCTTCCAATTGCAGCTTGACTGTCGTAGTGAAGCATAACCGGCGGCACGGGTTTCTCCCAACATGGAATATCTTCTAAAAAGTTACGAAGCCATTCTGCTTCTTCACCCACTTTGTCCAAATCGATAAACTCAGATTCCATGGTGGATCGGGCTATACATGTCTGTTTAGTGGATCTCCAAGAAACAGCTCCTCCCCCTATTACAAACACATATCCACTTGTAGACAATGAGTCCTTAGTGTCGGATATCCAATTTGCATCACAGTAACCTTCAAGTACCCTGGGGAATCTACCATAATGTAGTCCAAAMTTTAGAGTATACTTTAAGTATCTCAAAACTCTAACAAGTGCTTTCCAGTGTTCTCCACTTGGGTTGCTTGTATATCGACTCAGTTTATTTACCGAGCAAGCTAGATCAGGTCTTGTACAGTTGGAGATGTACATTAAACATCCAATGATCCTAGCATAGTCCTTCTGAGCAACGGGATCGTCTCTGTTCTTACTTAAGTGAACGTCGAGTTCCATAGGTGTCTTTGCTGGAAGACTATCGTGTGCATTGAATTTCTTGATCACTTTCTCAATGTAATGAGATTGTGACAATACAATTCCATCTGGAATTCTTATGATTCTTATGCTAAGAATAGTGTCAGCAACTCCCAGATCCTTCATGTCAAAATTTCTTTTAAGCATGAGTTTCGTCTCGTTAATCACTTGTAGGTTGTTGCCCATGATTAACATATCATCTACATAAAGACATACTATAACAAATTTGTCATTAGTATTCTTAATGTAGACACACTTGTCGCACTCGTTTATCTTGAAACCGTTTGACATCATCACTTCGTCAAATTTCAAGTGCCGTAGTAAAGGTGCTTGTTTCAAGCCATATAATGACTTAACTAGTTTGCACACCTTTCTTTCTTGTCTAGGTTTAACAAAACCTTCGGGTTGTTCCATGTAAATTTCCTCTTCTAAATTGCCATTTAGAAAGGCAGTTTTCACATCCATTTGGTTAATCTCTAGATTGTGCAAAGAAGCAAGCGCTAGAAGCACCCGGATAGAGGTAATTCTCGTCACAGGAGAGTATGTATCAAAGAAATCATAACCCTCCTTTTAGAGAAATCCTTTCACAACCAAACGTGCTTTATACTTATCGATTGATCCATCGGCTCTGAACTTTCGTTTCAGAATCCATTTACTTCCTAAAGGTTTACAACCTTCAGGTAAATCAGTAAGAATCCACGTATGGCTCTGCATGATCGAATCGATCTCGCTCTGTACAGCTTCCTTCCAAAATGAACTATCAGTCCGAGAGAAAGCTTCTTTCAAAGAGTTTGGTTCTTCATCCAACATGAAAACCACATAATCGGGACCGAAGTCCTTCACAACTTTAGCTCGAGTAATCCTCTTGGGAGTTGGAGATTCAAGTTCTAAACCAGGTCGTTTACGAGATTTAGGTTCAACCCCCACAAGTTCTTGACTTGTAGTTCCTTCAACATTACTAGTATTAGAACTGGATGCAACTTTATCCTTACAAGGATAGATATTTTCAAAGAATATTGCATTCCTTGACTCAATGGTGGTTTCTACATTCATGTCCGGAACATCCGATCTATGGATTATAAATCGATATGCGCTACTATTCAGTGCATAACCAATAAAAATACAATCAACTGTTTTTGGTCCGATTGTCACCTGCTTCGGCAGAGGGACTTCTACCTTCGCTAAACACCCCCACACTTTGAGGTATTTGTAAGAAGGTTTCCTTCCTTTCCACAACTCATAGGGAGTTTCGTCCCTTTCTTTAAGTGGAATCTTATTGAGGATATAGTTAGCTGTTAAAACAGCTTCCCCCCACATGTTTTGAGGTAACCCAAAACTAATCAACAACGCATTCATCATCTCTTTCAAAGTACGATTCTTGCGTTCTGCAACTCCGTTTGATTGAGGTGAGTACGGAGCTGTAGTTTGATGAATTATGCCACTTTCGTTCTGCAACTCCGTTTGATTGAGGTGAGTACGGAGCTGTAGTTTGATGAATTATGCCACTTTCGTTGCACAACTCCTCAAACGGAGCTACGTATTCCCCTCCTCTGTCACTCTGGATAGATTTTATTTTGCAGTTAAGTTCATTTTCGGCTTCATTTTTGAAGTTCTTGAAAGCTTCAATAGCCTCATTTTTACCTCTCAAAAGATAAAGGTAACAGTATCTTGTGCAATCGTCAATAAAAGTAATAAAATACTTTTTACCACCTTTAGTTTGCACAAACTTTAAATCACATACATCCGTGTGAATTAATTCTAAAGGTGTTGTGCTCCTTTCTACCGATTTAAACAGCAACTTAGTCATTTTCGCTTCTACACAAATTTCACACTTACTTTTACTAACAAATTCATTTACCTTAAGTAAATTGAGATTTGATAAACGTTTTATTGCATTTAGATTAACGTGGCCTATCTACAATGCCATAAGCTAGAGCACTCAGTCAAGTAAGAGGAATCAGAAGCAATTTTATTAATGACTTGTTTTGGGCGTATAGCCATTACACTTAGTTTGAACAAACCATCTATAAGGTAACCCTTACCTAGTGGTGTCCCAAACTTAGACAATACAAACTTATTAGCCTCAAATAAAAGTCTAAAGCCACGACTAACTAATATTGAACCAGAGACTAAGTTCTTCCGGATGTCCGGAACGTGCAGCACCTCATTCAGAGTGATCTCCTTGCCGGAAGTCATTTTGAGGACAACCGTACCAGTACCGGCAACTTCCGAAGAAGCTTGATTTCCCAT
Source organism: Phtheirospermum japonicum (assembly GCA_014905375.1). Lineage (NCBI taxonomy): Eukaryota > Viridiplantae > Streptophyta > Magnoliopsida > Lamiales > Orobanchaceae > Phtheirospermum > Phtheirospermum japonicum. The sequence continues at coordinate 98,560 of BMAC01001167.1, read as the reverse complement.
GTTCAACTTCCTTCCCTCACAAGGAAGGTATTTAGAGAACAAGCTCCGATCAGCACACACATGGGCGGTTGCAGCAGTGTCGATGAACCATTGACCATGGTTCTCGATCATGTTAACTTCTTCAGTGATAACCGCAACGAGGTCATCACTAGTCAGCTCCCTCTCGGCTAGTTGGGCACTCGGCTTGGCCTTCTTCTACTGAGGCTTGCGACAGTTCTTAGACATGTGTCCAGGATAACCGTAATTGTAACAATTGCCTTCGAACTTCTTAGAAGAGGGAGCTTTAGGCTTCGAGTTGCCGGGACGCGGCCTCTTCTTCGAGTTGTCTCCTCGTTCAAGCAAGTTCACTCGAGGTTCATCCGAACTTTTCGAATTCTTGTATTGAACTCGAACTTCCGACTCAATTCGTACCTTCCGGATAACATCTTCAAGTGACATCACCTTTCATTTATGTTTGAGGTACGTCTTGAAGTCTTTCCAGTTTGGTGGAAGCTTATCAATCATGGCAGCGGCCGTGAAAGCATCCGGAAGAATCATCCCCTCGGCGTGGACATCATTCACCACCATTTGGAACTTTTGAACCTCTTCCATAACTGGGCGAGAGTCAACCATCTTGTAGTCCATGAAGTTCGTGACTACAAATTTCCTAGTTTCAGCCTCGTCGGAACTGTATTTCTTCTCAAGTGCCTCCCAGATTTTTTTAGAGGTCTTTACATCTGAGTACACATTACTCAAGCTATCTTCGAGGCTACTTAAAAGAAAACCTTTACACAGATAGTACCCATTGTGCCAATTATCGTAGGCAGCGTGAACATGGAAACTAGTCTCATCCTTGTCCAGAATAGGTGGTTCGTCTTCCTTCATGAAGTTAGCGAAGCCAAGCATCGTGAGGTAGAATAACATCTTTTGTTGCCACCTCTTGAAGCCTTCCCTATTGAATTTTGGAGGCTTCTCCGCCGGGGGCATGATCCGAGAGGAGTGCACCGGCGCGTTCATCGTTGGTACAAAAGTCCCCATCGAACCTGTTGAATGGGTATTCAAAACAGTTGAATCTGTTTGGGGAGCAGTTGCAAACAAARTCGGAACCGAAGTTCCCGTCATCCCAATGGGATGTGTCACAGCTGGAGCTGACATAGTTTGCACTAAAATCCCTATCCCAAAAGGGATCGTTCCAGCAGCCGAAGCTTTGGATGGGTTCGACTGGGTCATGCGCTTCGTCAGCATCTCGAGTAAGAAATCAAGTGTTCCTGGGTTGAGAATAATCTCTGCTTGAGTAGTGTTCAATATTGGCATAGACATGCCAATTGTCGTGGTGTTCGTGACTGCGGGGGCAGTGTTCGTCGTCGAAGTAGTGGAGGTGATGGCCGGAATAGTGTCGCTTGTCGGAATGCTGGAGGTTGACATCTTCCCAGTAGTGATTACAAATTACAGAAAATTAAAATTACAACAAAATTCATTTTGCGATTGTTGGAAAAATTAGACTACGTTTACAAAGAAACGAGCACAAACAGGGAATAGTAAAATAATCACTAAACTGGAAAAATAAGAAAAGAATAGAAAATGATTAAACAGTCGAGTCGAGTTATACACTCTCTCCGCAAAACGAATTTGTCCCGGTAGTGCTTCTTCAGTTTTGGCAAATCGTTCCCAAAGATGAAACGACTACATCTTTGGTTTAACCGCACCGTTAGAAACCAAAGCTCCGGCAAACTGGTCGAATTTGGACTGAGCTACGGAATAAGAAAAATATGCAAAAAAGCTTGCAGAATCTTGAGAGTTCTAATGCTTTCAGATGTTATTTTCGTGTATAGAAAAGTGCAAAAACAAATGCAGGAGCCTCACCCTTTTATAGGGGTTCAAATCAGGGGTTACAGCTGCCATTTATGACGTCCTTAAAGTCATTCAAACCAGCAGCAATAGTCAGCACGAACCTGGACTGGTTCAGCGTTCAAATACATTGCATTTTTGATTCAAAAGTTTTGGAAACGTCTGAACGTTCAGGTGCCAGCCGTTACGAAACGGTCAGGAGTTAATAGGTGTGTGAAGGTTCAAAAAGAAACCAGGGTTGAGCCAGAACCCGAACCCCACATGGACCACCTCAATCGGACCAGCCAATTTGGACCAATTGCCCAAGACCCAAGTCCCAAGCCCAGAGCCCAGGACCCAGGACCGAGGTCCGAGGTCCGGGTCCGGGACTGGGATCGGGCTCGGGCTCGGCTCCGCCTTCAGCTTCGCCGAAGGCGGACTGGCGAACCCAAGTCCAAGAGCCCGCGTGAGCTTCGTTTACACAAAGCCCACAACACTCTCTGGCCCACTTGATGTACATTAAATAAATGTAATCATTTTTAAACTCTCTTCCACATTGACTAACATTCAATGTGGGATAAACTTTAAAGCATAAAAGCACCCATTCAATTTCCAAACACCATTCCTCACTCACCAATAAATGGATTTGAGAAATTCAAAAATCTATAATTATCTACACGACACGTAGATTAAGCTTATACAATTCATTAACACGAATTTACGCTGTACCATTAAATTAGAATTAATCCAATTTACAACATATCAAGAATAAGGTAAATCAAGAACAATATTATCTAAACCTAGAATTAACTAAGAAATTAACTAAGAGAGAGTTTAGAAAACTTATTGAGACTAGTAAAATTGGTAAAAATCTCCTGCGAATCCAGAGTTAGAACATCGATCTTGACTTGAAGCGATTCTTAAACATAAGGAACTTGGATCTTCAATCTCGATCTCTAACTATGTAATGGAAGGTGTAGATGTGTTGTTTCTGTGCTCTCGAACCCTAGGTAGGCGTACGTATCCTCCCAAGACAAAATATGAATGGTATTATAGTTATCGCATGACTTGGCGCACAAGAAAACCTAAAAATGCATTTCAGCAGCGGGCGTCGAATTCGCGTCAACTGACGCGGGCAGGGGCTCGGCGTCGACGCTGCCGGTGTGTGGGCATCGAGTGACGCGGGCATGGATCGACGTAATAGAGAGTTGCATCGACTTAGAGTCGACATAGTGTCGATCGTCGTGGGCCATGGTCACGTCGACGTAGAGTCGACTCTCGCTTCGATCGACGCTACTTGCTGTACGTCTCACTTTCTCGATCTTTCTACTACTCTTCCACCGGAAAGCTCATTCTCGACTCTCGAACATCAAACTTCATCTATTAATGCGCTGAACTCTTACGGTTACTTAGCTGTAAGGTGAATAACAACGATTAATAACCTATTTAGATCAGTTAAGATCAAAATACAGTAAAATAAGTTGGAAGAATAAAAATACGAAATTAAGCTCAAACTACCCAACTTATACCAAAAACAATAAGAAAAACTAACTAAAACACTAATAAAAATAAGGACAAATATGTGCTAATCAACTACCCCACGCTCTATTGGTTTGTTCGTCCTCGAATAGACGATAAATTCAAAGTATAACAAGAAAGAAAATAAGCTCAAACAATGAGTCGTGTCGTGCTACATACATAATTTTGAGAATATAGATACATGTCACGCAACTTCAAACACTCCACCCTTATTACGTCGTCGCTTCAAAATCAAATCATGCATCCTCACAAAGGGTAATATATATAGGTGTACGCTAAAAGCACTCAAGTATTTTCTACATGGGACGTGTATACGCTCAATTCATACAAGTACAAGCACAATAAATAAGAACTGAAAATCAATCTCTTTTCAATCGCATATTAAGTGTGTTATTAACAAAGAACCAGAAAAGATCTTTTCGGGTTGTAATGTAAGGCTCTTTGGATGGGTATGGAATATATAAGTCGTGTGGCTAAATAACTCACTCAACTAATCTAATTACGAAGCAAAGTGCTTCACCTCGTACAAAAAAAAACCACATTAAACACTCATAACGTAGCCTTTAACTTAGGCTATTTCTCAACTCGAAACTCTACACCGACTTTTGGTCGAACCACTTAAACAACTTAGAAGCTCATGATACGCTTCTTCTTTTAAATTCAACTCTCTCCTCTTAAACATTAGGCTTCATAAGAAAATTAACAATAAAACACAAGCCTTTATTAGCGTAGTCAATGACTCAACATGATTCAACATCCTTCTTATTCTCTTTCTTTTTATTTCTTATCCCTCTTTTATTCTTTTTTTATGGGGTCTTTTTTTTTTTGAAGGATGGTGGTCCTTGATATTATTACAAAATCATAAATTCCTGATAAAAATTCCAAAACACAAATAACTAATAAAAATAACTAACTCCCACCACACGATTTTAATGATTGTAAGAGTCAACTCAATCACTCAGGGCTATAGGCATGGATTATTTGGCTATGATTGGCTCATTCGGAGTTTATAATGGCTAAAATATATAGATATGGCCGGAAATAGGTTTTTTTGTGCCTTAACGTCATTTTCAAAGTCAACTACACACAGCGGTTTCAAAGAGATCTCAAAACAGAACTCACTCAAGTGCATGTAAAGATGATAAACGTTCAGGCTACTCACTGGCTTTTTGCATGAAATTTTTTGAATTGACGCTGCTTTTAAGGTTTTGCGAAATCAATTGCGTCCAAGTACTATTTACAATATATAAATAATAATTTTGAAGAACATTATGCACTTATACAAGCCCAAAAGACAAGAACATCAAATCATTCATAGTTAACTTCGACAGGCAAGCCAGACAAACACAAATTAGCACGAAAATAGCAATCAATCACATTTAAATATTTAATTATTACAGGACAAAGATTAAAAATTACACAATTAAGAAATAAAATTCACACTCGACCACCACCCCCACCCCCCCTCTAAAAATCTCGGCAATCCCCTGATTGCCACAAATACATCTAAAAATCAAAAAGAGGAAGGAAAGGGAAACATCCCTGAAAATTTAGAAGGTCGAGCCGCTACTCGTTGATTTGTGCAATTGGCCGTCGGTCCATCGTACGTGATATGAAATGTCCTGAGAAAAACAAAACAAACAAATACAACAGAAAGGAACTAACAAAAATTTTTGGATTTTTTTTGAATAAAAATAAAGATACAAAATATATCAGAACTCATCCTCGGGATTTCCATCGATGTCCATGCCGGGCTGAGGAAACGCTGCATCAAATTGCTCCTCGAGGCAGGAAATACGAGCTCGCATCTTCCTTAAGCTCCATCGATTTTGCTCGTGATTCGTGTCTATCTTGTCGTCGATTAATTGGAGCTTGCCGAACATCTTCAATTGGAATGCTTAATTATCCTTGAAAAATTGTCCCCAATCGGTACTCGGGCCCGAATTGGTACGTGGGGCCGACTTCATAGTCGTGTCGCCAACCTCTTCATTTGGCCTGGACGAGGATCCTTCATGAGTAGCGGGCCTCACTCGGGGTGCAGGGGTACGTGTTAGTGAAAGAAATGACGTCCCGAGTGGTCAAAGTACGTTTTCGTCCGGATCGAGCCCGAAGTGACGGGCGAGGCTGGTGATATACGGTGCGAAGGGGAGAAGTGGCAATTTGTTTCCTGGTGTACCCTTCGAAACGTTGTAAAGTCCGCTCGCAATTAACGGGGTCGACGACCGTCAAGAAGACACTGTAGAACGTATATATGTTGTATATATATTGTGTTTTTTTTTAGTTGTTACTTTTGTGCTTGATTAAGAAACTTAACTAATATATTTTCAAAAACGGCCTTCGATAAGGTTTGAAATCTATATCTCTATATATATAAAGGTTAATGTTTCTAAAAGTATTTGTTAAAGTTTTCCCGCCTATTTTACTTTCTATTTGTAGTATACATATTTATTATTTATTTAATTATTTATGTATTGGAGATTATGATTTATGTAAATATATAGAAAAATATGTATAATTATAAATAAAATCTCAGAAAAATAAAAATAATATAAATTTTTTTGAAGAAAATATAAATATAAAATATAAAATATTTGTTAAAATAAATATATAAATATATGTAAAATAATTAGTTAATAAATTTTAAAAACCCAATAAAGCAAAAGTAAAACAGAAATATATTCAAAATTGTAGTACAATAAAATTAAAAATATTAATAAAATCATATAGATAAAAGTATAAGAACTTATAATTAAGTTATAAATATTTAATTAATGAATATTGAAAAAATCTAAAATAGAAAAACAATAATATCAACTACAAAAATATTTTATATATATATATACACGAAATCTGAAAAATAAAATATATAATCTAAAAATAAATCTAAATAATTAGTTTATAAATCTTCAAAACCCAAAAAAGTAAGTCAAAATATAAATATGTCAAATGATATAAAATAAATCTTGTTTTTATTATAAATAAAATATAAAAACTTATAATTAAATTAAAATACTTATTTAATAAATACAAAAAAAAAATGTTGTTAATATTATAAAATTAAATATGAGTTCATAGATACAAAAAAGTACCATTAAATTATTAACTAAGTATAAAGTAGAAAATTCAAGAATTACAATAAATATAATATAATATAAATAAAATTAGAAAAAAAAATGAATAACAAAATATAAAAATTTATAATTGGTTTATAAAATTATTTAATAATTTTTTAACTATATTTATATATATATGTATGTATGTATGTGGTATATATACATACATACATAATATGTATGGTATATATATATATATATATATATATATATATATATATATATATATATATATATATATATATATATATATATAGGATTGGGTTCAAATGAGAACCCCGTCATTATATGTGAACCTAGGAACTAATCCTGGCCTTAGATCTAATATTTGCACAGTGCAATTATATGTCCAGGTTCATTGTTGCTTTTTACACAGTACTGTAGTGCTAAAATCAGTCCAAGTTTTTTTTAATTTAATTATATATATATATATTTTTTACTTTTTAAAACATGCAATATGTATCTTAAATTGTAGATCTTGAGAATGTGATTAATTTGATATATATTTCATTCAAAACGAATAAAATTTGAAAAAGTTATGGTTTGTTGAAAATTTGAGTTTCATTTCAAATTTTTGAATTTGCAGTTTATAGACGAAATTTGCGATACTTTTTGTATACAATCGTAGTGTTTTTTTTTCTTAATCTATTGTGCTTTCTAAAGAACAATGTAGTGGCTCTTTGTAAACGTTGATATATGTCCAAAATACCATTTTTAATTAATTAATGCATTTTTTTACATTATTACCATG